>JAYKKT010000046.1:4285000-4490000 GCA_036023115.1 Brasenia schreberi
AATGTCAAGTTTTTGACTCCAGATGCGGTACAGTCACGTCGGAGAAATACGCTTATATCCTATCTCAAGTCAAAAACTTGATTTTCTTGTTTTATTTCTTTATTTTTATTATTGTTGTTTCTTATTCTTTTAAACTTAACGTTGTTTTCGATTTTCTTGTTTTATTTCTTTATTTTTATGGTTGTTTTTTCTTCTTCTTTTATTGATTTTTTTCTTAACTTTTTTCTTTTCCTGACATGATAAATAATAACTGTGAAAAAAGTAACAACACCGTGACGAAGAATTTCCATCACATCAACTTTCCACCATTCACCTGAGGTCATCCAATAGAGCTAATATTTTTTCACACAAGAGATATGATAATAAAGCAAGCTAGGCTGTCAACGTTCACACGAGCTAGTACACGAGTGTATATATATAAATAAATCTCAACTATACAAAACATAATTGATTAGTTTATATATTTTAAAAAAATGAAAATATATTTTATTATTTAAATTCAAATATCAACCACTTACTTCTCAAAATAATTGAAATATTTTTAAATATAATATATATAAGTTGGGAGACGTGTTTAAAAAGTATAATGCACGTCCTAAATTCAAGCTCACCACGTCCAACGTGGGAAGCCAAAGAGCTCTTCCAAATGAGCTAAACTCTAATAAGTGCTTGGGAAGCATCGAGGACAAGCTCTTATAGATATATACAATATTGTTTTCAAAACTTTCAAATAATGCCTGTGTAAGTATATAATACTGTATGTAATTTGTGGTTCGCGACCCCCGAGTGCGACCTAAGAAGAATCCAAGCAAAAACCATAATTGAGACCGTAACATTGTTTGGATCAGCGTTTTGAGCATCAAAAAATAAAAAGAGTTATTTTCCCCATATTTTTTTATTATATGCACTCTTTTTTTAGACTAAAATTATCCTTTATCAGTTTCTCTCTCCTCTCACACTTAATTTCAGTAAGAGTCTATCTTGCCATATCTCTTTGCTTGGGCAACAAATATTTCTAAACAATACATATTCTTATGAATCTCATAAAAAAATAAAATCAAGAACAATAAAAATCAAGAACAAAAGAAGAAGAAAAAGTGAATCAAGAAACATAAAAAAAACAAGAAAATAAAAAATGATGTGAAGTTCCTAACTTAAAACGCGGTAAAGATACGTCTACCCAAGAAAGGATATGCATCTCAATTGGATCTCCCCCATGAGAAAGACGTGGGTAAGGTGGGTGCACCTCTTGTTGGGGAGACACAACTGTATTGTGTCTTCCTCGTTGGGAATTTAACCTCATTTTTTTTTGGATTCTGACTGAAAATGAAACTAATACATCAAATAAGCAACAAAAAATACATAAAATGATTCAAATCAACGAAATGCCCATTGAACCACTAAAACCCTTTTTGAATAGTCTCCTCCCTTTTTTCTTTTTCTTCTTTTTCGATTGGATTCAAACCATTATGAGATGATGAATGATTATGTATTGAATCGAGCTTCCAAGTCGTGGGTGACAGAAAATGGTATGAGATGGTCAATTATAAGAGAAAAAGCTTTAGGAGAGAGAGATTTTAAGATATCAAGAGTATTGACAAGCGTGGTTCCGATCTTCTGGATAGACCACTATGGCCCGTGCACCGTCGCTTGCGACCAGTCACTGTGAGCGTGATACCAAATGGTACCTTTCTCGTCGCTGACCATGGATTTCTCGGTTGCTTCAGTCTATGTCTGTTTGCGAGAAAACCTCCACGTTAATCTCCTTATGTGTATCGGCACGCGCGCGCACACACACACGCAGATATATATTTTCACAGAGAGAGATCATGTATGTCTTTCTTCTTTTTGGTAGGCAAGCTTGGGCCGGCAGACCCAGAACCTCCGCCCTTAACCAGTGCACTATACCTTTGGGGCTTGATTATTAACAAAGCTGCGATGAAAATGTCGATTACCAGTGGATAGTGATTCCGTAGGAGGCCTGGTTGCAAGAATTGATGAAGAGGAAGGTGCCAAGGATTCAATGCAGAAGCATCGAGAGCAATAATTCCTTTGTCTCACCGCCAACTACAATAACGAAAGCCAAAACCAAGCCTGGTCACTAGTTTATCGACCTACTCAAACACTATTTCTAGTATAATAGATTGTGCTCGACTCATTTGTAAGATTCTAATCTAATCATGGTTCATCAAATTCAAAATATCAAGCGGTTCTTCACAAATGAGGACCATTTTGGCCCTCGTCACAAGAATGCGGAAGGAATGGAGACTATGATCCCCGGCCCTGCTCCACTCTCTCTCTCTCTCTCTCTCCAAGCAATAACTTGCAATTACCAGAGAGGTTTTGTATTCCCCACTAGTAATCCTCATTTCATGCAATATGTGTGTGCATGTGTATATATATACACACATGAATATATATCATATAGTATAAAAACTTACATATATTTACATATATGTATATATATACATGCAAGACAGACAGAGTGAGAGAGGTGTCAGGTGAGGGGTGACCAAACTGAAGCTTCTAGCAGAGGCTTGATTTTCCATCCCAATATGAGCTTGTTCCTTGAGTGTTCTATCTTGTAACCCTCACCAAATAGGCCTATCAGCAGCTTGGCCTGGCAATGGTTGAATGTGCTAACGGGCTGAGCCTTAAATCCGGATTCCACCAGCCAACCTGGCCAACTCTTCCCAATCCCTTCATGACTCTTCTCGAAGAGTCTGGCTAATGAGCTCTGTATCATCGGCCCGAGCAGGTCCCTCTCGACGGAGAACCGCGCCCACCACTGTCTTGGTTCATTTGCCACCATCGAGTCGTAGATGGCCGAGTAGTGGTGTAGCAGGTCCATAACCTTCTTCACGAATCCATCTCCATATGAGACCTGCTCCTCCACTAGGGTCACCACCCTGGGTCTTGGGTTCAATGTCTTGGCCCCGGGTAGGAATGACTTGACCGAGCCGGGAGAGTAGCTAGGTGAGTGAGGTAAGTGCAGCATACAGTTGACCACGACCGCTTCCCCTTTGATCAGCTTGACCGCACCGGGCCTGAAATGACCATCTGAGTTGAGCCGGCACTTATGAAACAGAAACATTTGACCGATTGACTCGGCAAAGGAGGCCAATCGACCGCCCGTCTCCCTCACAGATGCACAAGATCTGTAGCTGTCATGAGCCCGAGTGAGTGCAGTGATTCGTAGGCTCAAGGTCGGGCTGGGCTCGGAGCAAATCAAGGCCTGCATGAGCGGGGCCCACTGCATGCCGTCCATGATATCGTAATCGATGATGTGGACCCCACGTTCGGAATGGACGGCCTCGATGATCGCTTGGCCGTGAAATGTCCGAATTTTATGCAGGGTGATATCTCTTGCAAGAGCCGGAAAGCCCATATAAATTCAGCTTGGGGTGCAGGTGGGTCCGGACCCAGGCTCGGGCTACTTGAGCCTTGTAAGACATGCTGAAGGCCTTGCGTGAACTGGGCCGCTAGTCTCTCCATGTTGGTCCCTTCAGAGGGAGAGACCACCTCCTTGAGCCGAACCAATATCACCTAAGCTAGGTCCTTACATTCCATGTCTTCCTCACCAATCGCCTCTGCAGCAGCCATCAACAAGTGAACCAACCTCACTCCCTTGTTGTCTTCCTCATTCACCAGATTCCCTTTGTCGACAGAACTCGGCCGTATCCCCGTGCCAACACAGTTGCTGCATGCTGGTGAACTTTCGTTGGTCGTCACTCGAGACCGTTGGGTCGAGCATGCCATCGAAGTCGAAGGTGAACGCGCCGAAGTCGACTCCGAGAGACCAACTGCTACTGATAGAAAAGGGAGATCCTGGACAATCGGGCTCGTTCCAAAAGTCTACCTCCTTTCTCCCCTTGTTTGCAGTTTTCTTTCGGCTGTGGTGGCATGCAATGAAGTAGAGGTGGTGTTGGTGTGGAAGAAAGACTTTTCCCATACTAGATGGGGTCAGTTACATGGATTCTTTGTTTTTTTAGAATTCAAGGTAAGTTCATAAAGTTTTATGCTGGCTGTCGAAAGCCTAATGCAACCCTCCTTTATCCGGACTTGGAACCGGCCATGCAAAAGTGATCCCTTACATGGTATAGTTAAAATGACAATAAAACTAATAAGACAAAATTAGACCTTCTGCTGTAACAATTTCATCAGTTACTTCTGGGAAAGCCTTCTCAGGTATTGTTGATACTGCACCATGTCCTTGATTTGATGAACAAGGCATTGCCTGTGGAATCTGTTGCCAATTGGAGGTCACAGAGGCACTCTTGTTTGTAGATGCTGAAGGAGTTGGAGCTGACCATGAGAGCCCTTTTGCAACCCTCAGCTACATACAAGTGTAAAAATACTATATGAAGGGGAGGTCTAGTGGAGATTAAAAATTTAGATGGCTTGTGCCTTTTAATGCTTGAATAATGATGTCATTGTATAGAGATCAATTATTGTCATCTTGGTCCACTATGATTATCAAATCAAAGGCCTGCCTGGATTTAGCTCAATGGTACGGTGCTCTAGATCGTTGCCCTGGAGGGGAGTTCGACTCCTAGAAGGTGCATGTGTGGGTGTGTGAGTTAGGCTTCGGCCTCCTCTTGTAACAAAAAAAAAAACCTGAGTTAGAAACCCGGGGAGTGCATCTGGCTTTGACCTCTCCATTGCAACCAAAAAACAAAGTATGTTCTTACTTTTACAAACTTCATATCGATCAATAACTAAACTTTGTTTGTGAAAAATACCATGAATACTCTGTGTGTGTGCATGCGTGTGTGTGTTTGAAGGTGTTGGGGTGGGAGAGACTTGGAAAGGTGGCTTGACGAATGACGATGGTGGGTGGATCTGTATTAACATGGTATGAGCTTACGTGACACCATCAAAAAGTTAATTTTTAAATCAATTTTCTTAAGTATGGATCTATATAGATGTAATTGTCATGTTTAATTTAATTCAACTTTCAATCACTTTTTAGTAAAAAAAACTTGTTTTTTTTAATGGTTAACTTTTAGAACAATCTGAACCATTGATTTTAGTAAAAAACCTAATTTAATGCTTGTCTTATATAAAGAGATTAGTCTAAGGACAAAGACACCGATAGGCTTAGATTCAAGAACCATATTCAAAGGACTGTGCCCCCTAATTAATGGAAGAGTTCATTTTCATTGAGACAACAGCAGTTTCTTACAACGTTCAGTGCATTCAATGTTTACGCAAATCAAACTCATATTTGTTTAAGGCTCTATGCGTCATCCATTGATAGGGATGTTGTTAGTTTAAGAAATGCTCAGCTAAAACTTGAGATCGAGCTCGATCGAGCTTCATATCATTATCTTTCACTTAAACGCATAAAATAACAAGCCTTAATGCTTGCTTGCGAGTCGAGCTCAAGTGCATGTCACATTTTCTAACACACACTCAAGTTGGCTGGTTAAACAAATAGGTTTACTGTTTTATGTGGCCATGCATGGTTGCCACCAGGTACCAAGTTGATCCAATGGCCGTACGTGGGTGGGGTTGGCATGGGGAAAGAGCATGCCAAAGAGTACTTGCAAATCTTGTACTACATACACAAAGGAGTCTGGCCTGAGGATTCAAAAGAAGTGTTCTTGTTTAATCTTTTACGGAACCAGAACCAAGGACCAATGGGTTCCAGTTTGAGGTCTAAACCGTTTGGAAGGCCCAACTTCTAGAAGACTAATTTCTATTTCACTCTTTTTGTAATAGATCTTTCATCAACACTTTGATAGAAAGAAATAGATAGGACTAGACCCATTATGATGCGTACACGCACACATACACATATGTATGTGGACCTAGACATGTCCGGTTTCAATAATCACAGAACCTGAAACCGTAACTAAACCAGCCCAGGGCAAGTTCCGGTTAGACCAGAAGCTGGAACCATAACCAAACTGGCCCGGGGCAGTTATAGTTACAATTCTAGAATTGTTGGTTCTCAAGTGGTTCTGGTTTGAGTTCAGAACCGTAATTTTATAAAAAATTAAAATTATAATTTTTTTAAGAAAAGACTAGAACCGATGGTATGGTTCCGGTTTTATAAAAGTGAATCCGAAACTGAACCGGATGGTTCCTGATTCCAGATCCAGTTCCAAGTTCATGCAGTTCTTGGCCCTGTTAAGAACCGGCCATGTTTGTGTGTACCTTTGTAGGGTTCAGGGCCATCAGATCTCTTAGATACGCAGAAAGAGACCGTTAGAGAAGTAATAAACTAAGTTGACTCTAGAAAGTCAAGTCGAGCAATAGAGCCGATCTTTATTATTGATACCTAACTTATGGTTTTTGTACTGGTGCTGAAAACTACAAGTGACCAAGATTTTAACATATTAAGCAACGATTTGCATCAATTTGCTTTAGAAAACTCCTCGATGTTTACCTCTGAGCCACCGGATTCTTAAACACGAAAGTATAAGCATCAACCATCAAAAGCAATCTTCGTCCCTTTCTCTATCCTTTTCCAGTGGCAGACCCATTTTACGGCAGGGGCTTGTCTCACAGAAATTTGAAAAACTTTTAGGTTTGCAATTGTATATAAAAAAATACAAGTACGCTTCACCCGAAACACAAGTACGTCGCATCCTAAGAAAAAGAAAACTTGAAGAAGATCAACCACAACCACAATCAGTCTTTAACCATTCTACCAAAGAATTGATGAACTGATGATAAAGGAACGAAAAATGCATATAGAAGTGTAAGCTTCAAGCATGTCATAAGCGCTGTCCTAGAAGCATCATTTGCACCGTCTTCTTCACGAGATCGTTATAGGCTTGATACAAATCGCTTTAGTAGACACGAGAGATACTATGAAAAATGTAAAGTGCCGCAAAATAGGTGCGAAGTGCGGGTCACGAATTTCTCCCTAATGAGGGCCTACGCCATCCTGCATTATCAACATGTGGTGGCCGAAGGGCGTCGTCGAAGGGCTATTTATCCAAATATCCCGTACGGCCGTAGGTCCCCTCTATCTAAAGCGAGATGGAGACCATGCCTCCCTGCATGTCATTCCTGGGAGATGAGATGACTAACCACCTTCCACCGCTCCTATATACATACTCAGACACTCACACACACACACACACACACGTATGTGCTATACTTATAAAGAGAGTGTGCGTGTTTGTGTGTGCACATGCCTTTTAGAATTAAAACTTCTGCATTCGCCGACGCCCCCTCGTTGATGGAACAAGAAAACAACCTTTTGCATGCTCATGACGAGAGACACTTGTATACATCAAGCATCGGTTAGGACTGATAAATAAAACCAAGTTGCTCATATTATATATATATATGCAATCAATGGATGGATTTGAAAGAAGTCTAACAACTCTCTCTATATATAGATAGATAAAACAGATAGATAGATAGATAGATAGATAGAAGGACACCTTACTTTGGGTGTTCCCCGCTCTATTATAGTGGAGTCATTCAGCTTAAACCAGAACTATTTATTTGTGATTATATGAACACAAGTCAGCTCATACAAGAACCAAGCCGGACACAAACAGCTCCTGCTTGGTTCATTCAGCTTGTTTACAGGCCCTACCACCGGTCCACCACCATGGCCGTAGCCTGGTTGAGTGGCGGAGGCGGTGGGACAAAGGCATCTGTAGCACGTCTAGAGGTTCAAGGTTAAAGTGGGGGGCACAGATGAGATATTCCAGTCGGGAAAGATGTTTCTTCCATTTGAATGGCTTATTATGGCAAAATTGATATGTAGGGCCCTGTTTTGGAAACTTGTCAGAAAAAAAACAAATTGCGTTTAACAGATACAAAACATACGTCCTGTTAATCCAGCAAAGACTATGAGTTGAACTCTTCGCAGGTAGAAGAGTGACCCCGTCTGTCTACCGTGACACATACAAATTGTTTTCCTTTTTTATCACTGAAAATTTTGTATTTTATTAATGATTTACAACCAATCAATTATTTTAAATAATTTTTTTGAGATAATTCTATTAAATTAATATATAAATGCAAGTAAAAAGAAAAGAAAATTATGGCCAAGCTGATGTTGGTAGCAGACCGGTGTATGTAACTGGACGTTTCCACTGGCCACGATTTTTATGAGCCGAATTCTTTATTTATGTAAAGTCCTTTATCAAAAAATTAAACTATAAGAAAGGATATTCGTCCAGCTTAGGAACACCGTAGAGGTAAAAATATTAGAAATATGATTTAACAAACTTGATTAGTTAAATATAATTAAGCAGGCTTTCATGAGACTGCGAAAGACTGCAAGTGATTCATTGCATGTCAAAATTAAATCTAAGAATATCCTAGCCGGGGCCGAACTGCGAAAGACTTTGTTCATTTACCTGTCTACATGCTTCGTGATTCATTGCATGTCAAAATTAAATCTAAGAACTTAAGCTGTACTTAAATGATGAATCACAAGTCAATTTGAGATTCGGTGATAATAATCAACTAGCTAAAATATAAAAGAAAGGAGAAGAAGAAAGAAAAAATGACAAGAAGAAAGCCAAAGGAACAAGAAAACAAGATACATTTAAAGAAGACGAAGAATACATTCCTTTTCGGTCAATCTGACATAAAGGGATATGTACCACTTAACCATCTTTTTTTTTTAATAAAAAGAGGGCATGCACTCTACGCACTCCTATGAGAGTCGAACTCCCACCAACATCAAAGGTGTCAATGCACCCTGCCAGTTGAGCTAACACTTTAAATAAGTAAAAAGAACCTAAAAGTTCATGAAACTTTGTAGAACTCTCAGAATTTTTTGGACTGCAATTTTGTGGGTTGAGGCACAAAGTTCTACAGCATTCAGAGATTCGTCCTTGCACCATAAGTCATATCACTTGACGTACGATTTGAGATATATCGGGTCCATGAAACCCTACATTTTGGATGAGGAAACACATGAGCACACACATAGATATAATATAGAGAGAGAATGTTAGGAGCCCCCTAAATAACATACCTTAAGTCACAATGTGCATTCCCAGATATAATATATATATAATATGTGTGTATAAAGAATGTTAGGATCCTCTTAGATAAGATACCTTAGGTCACACATGAGCACGGAACACAGATATTATATATATATAAAATATGTGTGTGTAAAGAATGTTAGGATCTTTTTAGATAAGATACTTCAAAATCATCGCCGTTCAACCATTCAATGAAATCGATGAATGATCATGATTAATATAAAACATCTTATGACCCACCCTCTCACATGAATCATACTTCTCACCAAAAAATCAGTTTTATGAAACTATAATTCTACCCCATTCATAGTTCCATGTTTGATATCAATGTGGGTTTGACACCACAGTACCTAAAAAGGATTCCGACCCACTTGAAACCTTATATCGAACGCATCAGATCCTATGGGTTTTATCAAATACTCCCTTAAGGCCGTAAGGACTTGTTTGCATAGGGATGGATACTTTGGAAAACCAAAAAAAACTATAATCTAATAAATATTCTTCCTAGAAATAGCAGTTTCTAAACAAGTGATCGAGCGCTTGCAATAAAAATGAAACCGAATAGCTCTGCGATTAGTAGTTCCAAGTTTTTCCTAGTTTCCGCAAAAGTAGAACCGGACCCTGAAAGCTCCAGTTCCGCGACACAAATAGGTCCTTCCAAAATCACAAACGATCCCGAAATCGCGGTAATCTGTAAATTCTATCGGAGAATCTCAGAATCTCCCTAACCGGTTCAGTACGGTTCGACATTTCGGACCCGAATCCGGTTCTCGTGGGAAGATCATTGGCCACCTGGCAGAGAGCGGCGGTGCCCCCAACGAAACGGCCAGACATTTTAGAAGGGTATTTTGGTCATTACGGTGGACGACCGAGGCCCCGCTTTCCCGCGGATGACGAAATTCTACGATCAGTCAACGCGGCGGGAGAGGTAAATCTCGTTCTCGCAAAGTATCCACAAAATAACACCTTTTTTTCTTCTTGGGTTGAAAGAGGAGGCCGAAACCTAACACACATTACGCATGCACCTCCTGAAAGTCGAACTCCCACCAACAGCATTAGCGCTAAGACGCGCTAACGCTCTGGGTTCAAATAACACCGTTTTTGTTATCGGCGTTCAAACGAACGGATTGGTAGAAATGCCAAGCATCTCTTTGGCAAAAGAGAAAGAACATCAAAAGAATATTACTTTTCCGATAGTTTTGAACTTTCGTCGCAGCAACGAGTTCGTCTCTCTCCTGACGTCAATTTAGCACCAATCAAATCTGCACGGACGCAACCCCTCTTCACTTCTCTCTCTCTCTCTCTCTCTCTCATTACAGTCATCGTTGGTGTTCCTTCGTCTCTGCTCGATGAATGAACGCTCAAGCTTTGTCGGCGATGCTTTCCTCTTTGAGGCGGATACTGTAAGATGATGATTGTTGATGACGGTGATGATGGATGGCGCCACCATTCGCGCATGATTTCGCGTCTCTTCGGCAGCGGGGATAAGAGGAAGGGTTCCCACTCCAAGGTCGGCACAGCGCCCCCTTCGCCGCTGCCGGCGAGCCGTCGCGGCAGCCATCCCCGACTCGAGCGCCGGAACGCCAACAACCACATCCACTACGATGCTTCGCCGGGAGGATCCTCGTTGCCGGGGCTTCGGACGCGCTCCCTCGACCTTTCCCCTTCCGACGCCACTAGCTTCCGCATCATCGATGGCGAATTTGGTGAAATCTTCGCCAAGCTAGGGATCAACAGCGCCGAGGAGTTAGGAATCTCAAAGGCCGAGTGGGAGAAGCACCGATCCACATCCGATCTCCTCCCCCTCTCGCGTCTCCACGACTTCGACGGAGATTCACCGCCAGTGAGCGGCCCGCTGCAGCCGGAAATCGTCCCCGAACCCGCCGCTTTGGCCGCAAAAAACGAAGAATGTCCAGTTACGGTTTCGCGAATAGAGGGAGAAACGGTGATTCCGAGCAATATTACGCCGGTTCCATCCAGTACGGGGATCAAGGGCACCCGGCCGCCGTTTCTGGCACCTCCGCCGGCGATGTCGCTGCCGGTGACTATTGATAATGGGTTCTCGACATGGGATATCGTTCGGTCGTTTGGCCCTGAGGAGGACGACAGGGGGAAGCATCCGATCCGCGAGTTGTCTTTAAGCGACGAGGAATTTGGGAAAGAAGACGACGAGGAAGTAGAAGAAGAGAGGGTGGAAGAAGCCGTACCGCTCAGTACCGAGTTGTTGATGTGCGGCATGCTCACTTCTGGGGACGACGACTCTTCCACGACGACGACGGAGTCGACGTTTGTGTCGCCGAATGGGAGACCTAGGCGAGAAATCAAATCGTGGCAGCGGGGAGAAATTCTCGGGACCGGATCGTTCGGGACAGTGTATGAAGGGATCAGTGGGTCAGTAGTCTTCATCTTTGCTCTCTATCATGACATATAGTTGCTTGGTGATTATGGACAATTAGTTCTTATCGATTTTGGTTCTTCACTAAAGAATCATTGATCTAGTTGTTCACCGTTGTAGCTAAGGAGGTTGATTGATTTTCATGGTCAATTTATAGTTTACGATCTATGGAATTTGCCTTTTTAGATTATTGAATGCTGATAAATGCACGTCGGTAGTTTCCTGGAATCACGGTTTGCTAAATTTAGCTGGCATCTGTGAATAAATTAGGAGGTATGCCTTAATTGTCGTGAATATAGGAATTACTTGTATAAAATTTATTTTGTGAGACCTATCATTATCCAGACAGAACTGAAACGCATTATGCAGAACGGATCATGATTCTATAAAAGTAGCATCGTCTGTAAAAAAGCACTAGGAAGTAGGAAATTTTATTTTCTGAATATCAAAGAACCACGTCAGTTCCGTTCCTAGATTATCCATACTTTTCTGGAATGCGCGCTCCAGTGTACCTATTCTTGCTGCTTTCACGTAAACATCTAAAGAGTTGATGAAAGAATTGCTTGGACGCATCTACGAGGCATTGTTAAGGACACGTCTACGAGGCACTGTTATACCAGATACATCTCTCGTCTTCCTTTTGTGAACATATGGTCTGCCTAAGCTTTTCTGTGCTTTTCATTTGGGTTCGCCTAAGCTTCTTCATTGCTTTATGCGGGTTCATAACAATAATCTTGCTACTGTAGGGATATTATGGGTTTTTTCCCTTTTAAACATAGTTTTCTTCAAGCATTTTGGAGTTTCCTGTTTCTCTGTCCTCGATCTGCAGTAGCATCAGTGGCACCCTTGGTCCCAAATACCTCGAGTATGATCATTGCAAAGGTGGTTTGAACTTTGAATGTGGATTGGATAAGTGAATGGTCAAGGATATCCTTGATCTCAGTGGAGTTTATTTGTTGTAGATCTGAACAAATATCACTACTCACGTAAATTTTACAAATTGTTTTTGTTGTGTATAAGAAGAAAGTGAAGTATATTCCAGCAGTCTTGCTTTGTCTAATATCCTACATCCCTCATAGCCCTCTAGGTAATGATTTATTTAGAGTCTGTCTGACTGCACCATGGTCCCATACTCATCAGTAGGATGATGCAATATAGACTGAAGAACTTCTACCAAAGTGCACCACAAAAATTGGTTCGTAATTACTTGCTACTGTTGTGTGGCATGTGATGTAGTTTGCTACCTTTGCTAATCGACAATTCTATCATTTCTTTAATGCTATAAGGATGCTTAAGTGTCATAAAGTATGAATCCTTCATAAGTCAGCCAAATCCTACAAGTATCATTAAGTTCCCTTGGACCAATTGTAGCCCTTTGATGAAGTCCATGGTGATGTCTTCTCATGCATGGTTTGGACCCTTTGGTATTCAAATTGGCTGCAATCCGCTTCTAGGTTTAACTTCTCATAGTGATGGCATTGACAAGCATCACAAGTTACTCTCCAGTGTTCCTCATCCATTTCTGCACTCCAGTGTTCTTCATCCGTTTCCACATAAATTATCAGCTGATCATCTTGTTGGATCTCACATGCACATCATGGTTATCCTCAAAGGAATGAAAGTGCATGATGCGAATTACTTCTATTTGTAGATCTATTTTAAGGTTCTTGTTCTGCTACGTGATCCACATGGTTATTGACTTGTGATTCAACATGTTGCCTTCTGCAGGATAACCATCAAGAGAAACAAATATCTTTCCTGAAATAAAAGCAAATAAAATATGATAATGATATCAAAGATTGTCGTATAAAAATGGCTTCATGAACTTATCATGTTATTGCATAGGTGCTTTTGTTATCTTGCTTGAATTGAGATCACGATCCCCAAATAGAAAAGGGGAAAGAGTTCCCTATTCGCTTGTGGAGACATAAATAAGTTGGCTTGGCTGGTACCTGAAGGTTTCAGGCTAAAGGACGAGAAAAGCTTCTTCTACTTACTGCTCGTGTAGGATATCTGCAAGAACTTGCATATTCAACCTTCATTTCCTGAGAGCAGTTATTGTTATTTTTGTCAATCAGCTGGTTGATGAATATTCTTCTTTACAAGGATGTTTTTCCAAAAGGTCAAATTACTCGAGATATGATACTTTGACTTCCTATTTTGAGAATTAGAATGAACTAAGGTTATGCTATTCAGTACCTTTTATAATCTGGAAGATTTATATGTTCCTCAGTGATGGATTTTTCTTTGCGGTAAAGGAGGTCTCTTTGTATGGTCAAGGAAACAAGGACCAGCTTAGTCAACTCGAACATGTAAGTTGATGCAGAAACCTGTATCTGTCATGCTAATTGTTTTCCATCATACTTGCTTTAACTCAATCAAGGGAATCTCAGGCTACTCACAGTTGCTTATACTTGATCATGTAAAGCTATGCTGCTTTGTACAATTTAAAAGAAACAAGTTGTCCTTCTGATGTTGCTTGTGATTATCTGTTTCAGGAAATTGCTCTGCTAAGTCAATTTGAACACGATAACATTGTTCAATATCTTGGTACTGACAAGGTATAGCCTCTTAGCTGCTGTCTTAAATCCAATTTTTTGTTGTATGTTTCATCTTATTTTGAAGGTTCTCGTGTTCTATTTTATTTTGAATATTCACAGTCTGTAAGTTTTGTGCTGATGTTGATGACATGAGCACAGAATTAGACATTAAGTACCATAAAGATGGACTCATAGTGAAGAGGATTTGAGATGAAAGAACACTGCTATCTCCTTTTTGTTTTCTGAAAGGAATCTGTCTCTCCTACTAAAATATCAGGGTTATAAGTGACTTAATATTTAAAGGAATAAACAAGTTTCGGGAACTGCTAAATTTTTCTCATCATCAGTGGGATGGTTCTCAGGAACCCTTGGAGAAAGTTGATCTTATGAACAGAAAAGAAACGGATTTTCTTAGTCCCCATGTTTGCCATCATCAGTCTTTAAAGTCAACTTTTTGTTTGTGAAAGCCACTTGTTGCTAATTGTGTCAACTCACATGTTTCCAGGATGTTTAACCTGGAAATGAAACTGAATGCTTGCACATAGAATTGGTCTCAATGTCCTTTAAATAGGTAATCACAATTTTTACTTCGCGATGACCATTTTGTACTGCTGACATGTGGATCATAATGTCAAATGTTGCATGCGCTTCTTTTGATATGTATGGCATTTGTCAATCTGTTTTTGCTAGACCATACCGATAGATCAACAAATGATATCTTGGAAATTCATTTTCTCCCCCATCCATCTGCATCTTAAGGAAATAACTGATTGGATTTTGTTCTCTTATTTGTGTTGCTAATTTCATAAGGACAACTAGCTATATTGGATTTGGGTTACCTTTTGGTAAAAGAACTTTGTTAATTGATTGGTACAGGGGGATGGGAAACTCTATATATTTCTTGAACTCGTGTCTCAAAATTCTTTGGCATCCCTTTATCAAAAATATCGGCTTCAAGATTCTCAAGTATCTAATTACACAAGGCAGATCTTGCACGGCTTGAAGTATTTGCATGACAGGGATGTCTTGCACAGGTGATTTGCTAACATTTCTTTCTAAGGATCTTGTGTTTGACAAATATTGAATGCTTTTAACCTTTGCATGCGTTCTTGCCATTTATTTATAGGCTTTTTATAATTTAGTACAGAAAAAATGTGTGCCACTGGAATTATTCTTCGGAAGCATCTCCTTGAAAGGGGTGTCTTGCAAAGGAAATTTGCTAATGTTTCTTTTGAAGGATGCTGTATTTGGCACTTCTCAATGTTTTTGGCCTTCATATGTTCCTGCCATGTATGTTACTTTCTATAATTTAGTGATAGAAAAAATGCATGCCTCTCAAGTTTTCTTTCTTAGGCTGTTGGGTTGGCTTTAAAGACTACAATTGTTTCTCTACCATTCTTTAAGACACTCACGTGGGGATAGGATCTAGATATTTTTCTCCCCCTTAAATTGGCGATCTTTTTAGTTCTGTAAGCCTTCAAAAAGAGACAATGATGATAGAGAGGCTCATTTTCATTAGGACACTCTAGTGCTTTTAAAAGCTCATCGCAAATGGTTACTTCCTTCTTATAAACGTTAGCATTTTCATAAATGCCTTTATGAAACCACTTAGTTACAGTTACATAAATAGCCAAAGACTGATACATGGCACTTCTGACCTTGTTACGAAAACCACAAGTTCCCAGTAATGACCAGCATTTTTTACAGGTCCTACTATCAACTTTCCTTTTGTTATGGTCATTTTGCTTGTGAGAGTTGGTACTTTCAGTTAGTGTTAGTGTGTCAAGTTTGTTAGTAGATTACAAGTCTCCAATCGTTGCTTCTCTTGTGGACAACCCTTTTGATAGACAAAGTTTGTGGTAGGTCCATTCGAAGTAACTCCATTTCAACAACAACAACAACTAAGCCTTTTCCCATACTATACGGGGTCGGCTACATGGATTCTTTGTTTCCACATAGCCCTATCATATGCCATGTTAGCAGTCAACTCACAATAAGCTAGATCATTCTTTATTGTTTCTTTCCAATACTTTTGTGGTCGTCCTCTAGTTCTTTTAATAATTTCCAAATTTAGTTTTTCATACATTCTTACAGGTTCTTTTGATCTTCTTTCTATATGTCCAAACCATCTTAAACGATATTCTCTCATTTTATCCTCTATTGATGCCACTCCTAATTTGTTTCTAATAACCTTATTATGTATACGGTTTTTTCTTGTATGACCACTCATCCATCTCAACATCTTCATTTCTGTCAGAGACATCTTTTGTACATGTTGATGATTAACTTTCCAACACTCGGGACCATAAAACATGGCAGGCCTAATTGTTGCTCTATAATATTTACCTTTTAACTTTAATGGTATCTTCTTATCACAAAGAATACATGATGCTCCTCTCCATTTTAACCAACCAACATTAATTCTATGCATAACATCTCCATCAATTCTTCCATCACTCTGAAAAATTGACCCTAGGTATTTAAAACTTTCCTTTTGGAGGATGCAATGTGTGCCAATTTTAATTTCTATGTCCTCTGAAGTAACCAAATGATCAAACTTACATTCCATATATTTTGTCTTTGTTCTACTAAGCCTTTGCTTTCTAATGTTTCTCTCCATAGTTCCAATTTTCTATTAACTTTTTCCTTAAACTCCTCCACTAATACAATGTCATCTGCAAATAACATACACCAAGATACTTCATCTTGAATATGTTTTGTTAACTCATTAATCACCATTATAAATAAATATGGACTTAAAGTTGATCCTTGATGTAACCCAATATTAACTTGAAAGAAATCTATCATTCCTTCATGAGTCCTCACACATGTTTTTGCACCATCATACATGTCTCTAATAAGGTTAATGTATGTCAATGGGATACCTCTTTTTACCAAAGTTCTCCAAAGAACCTCCCTCGGTACCCTATCATAAGTTTTTTCCTAGATAAATAAATATCATGTGAAGGTCTTTCTTTTTTGCTCTAAAATGGTTCATAAAACGTCTCAAAAGGTGAATCGCTTCAACAATAGATCTACCTTGCATGAATCCAAATTGGTTTTCTGTTGTACTTCTTGTCTTAACGTACGTTAGATAATTCTTTCCCACAATTTCATAGTATGGCTTATTAACTTGATACCTCGATAATTCGCATAATTTTGAATGTCTCCCTTGTTCTTATATATGAGTATAAGTGTACTTGCTCTCCATTCCTCGGGCATCTTTTGCTCTCCTTTTTCTCCATATGTTTAAGAGCCTCTTTGACTTCATTCTTTTGAATATGTCGGTAGAAATTGTGGTTTCTATACTTTTCTGATTTGGCTAACTCTCTTAAGTTAATACTAACATCTTTATTTTCATTAAAAATATTATAAAAATAATTTTCCATCTATTTCTTATATCATCGTTTGCCACTAGAATTTTTTCATCCTCGTCCTTGATGCATCTAACATAATTAAGATTTCTTATCTCTAGCCCTAGCTATCCTAAAAATATCTCTTTCACCCTCTTTTGAGTTGAGTTTTTTATATAAATCCTCCCAAATTTTAGCTTTTGCTTCACTCATGGCCTTTTTTGCTTCCTTCTTTGCTTTCTTATAAGTCTCTAAAGTTTCACTAGTTTTCTTAATGTAATTTGTAAAATGCCCTCTTTGCCTTGATTTTATTTTGCACTACTTCACTCCACCACCAAGCTTCTTTTTGTGCCGGTACAACTCCCTTAGATACACCTAACACATCTTTCGCCACTGGTACACCTCCCTTAGATACACCTAATACATCTTTCACCACTTTCCTAATATGTATAGCCATATTGTTCCACATATCACAGGGTGTACCAACATAATTCCAAACATCTCCTTGAAGGACTTTCTGTGTAAATATATCTTCTTTCTCGCTTTTGAGGTTTCACCATTTAGTCTGAATAGCTCGATGTACTCTTTTCTTCTTTGCCCATTTTTTAATTTGTAAATCCACAACTAAAAGTCGATGTTGGGTGGTTAAGCTTTCTCTTGGAATTACCTTGCAATCTTTACAACACGCTCTATCTTTTTTTCTACAAATAAAGTAATCAATTTGTGTTTGTGATAAGCCACTCTTATAAGTAATGAAATGTTTATCTCGTTTTTTGAAGATTGTATTGACTATAAAGAGATCAAATTTCATAGCAAAATTTAAAATCTTCCTACCTTCCTCATTTATATCTCCAAAACCAAAGTTTTCATGAATCCCTTGATATCCTAATGTCTCTTACATGTCCATTTAAGTCTCCTCCTAAACAAATCATCTCCCTTTGTGGAATCTTTTGAATCACCTTATCTAACTCTTCCCAAAAAATTGTCTTTATACTATCTTCTATTTCTACTTGGGGTGTGTAAGCAAAAACTATATTCAAAACCTATGCTCCTAACACTAATTTCAACGTCATGATTCGGTCACCATATCATTGTATGTCTACACCACTATCCTTTAAATCTTTATTTATGATAATACCAACTCCGTTTCGAGTCTTTTCCTTACGTGAGTACCATAATTTAAAACTTGTATCCTCTATCTCCTTTGCTTTTTCTCCAACCCATTTTGTCTCTTGTAAACATAGAATATGAATCTTTCTCCGAATCATAGTATCTACCACCTCCATTAGCTTATCGGATAATGTTTCGATATTCCAAGAACCAATACGGATCTTATTATGTAGGACTAGCTTCCTTACCCCCCGCATCCGTCCATATTCAAAATCTCTGAAAATTATTCACTACATTCGGGTGACAATGTAGCGGGACTAACTTCTTTACCCACACCCATCCATGATGTGGGAACCCTCTCGGCAATTGATTCACTACATTCGGGTGAAAATGTAGTGGCCCTTGCTTACTTATTACTGCATTTTGGCTCTGCAGCATGTCGTTAGGCGGGGACGCCCCAAAGCAATGCTCATAATTTTTGTAATCCATGTTATAAAATCCGATGAAGTTTTACGTTGGTTATCGGAAGCTTAACACAACCCTCCTCCTTTATCCGGGCTTGGGACCAGCAATGCAAGGGTGATCCCTTACATGAGCGGAGTTTTTCGAAGTAACTCCATTTGTTTGTCTTTATTTGAAAATTAAAAATGATGTTTTTGTTTTAAGGGTGTTTTTGTTTTAAAATATATATGTATATATATGTGTTCCCAACTTTACTTATTTTCTTGTAGTACCTATGACAAGGACACCATGTTGAGATATTATAGGCTCTCTATTGATCTTGAGAAAATACACATTTTGAAATATAAAAAGTTAAACAAATAGTACCAAAGGGCAGTGACGGGTTCCTTGTGTTAAAATTTGCTCACCATATGGAAGCTTCTAGCCGTGAAATTTTATTTCTGGGTCCTACCTATCACTTTCACGCTGGGAAAAGGAGCCTGTTTTGTGGAAGAAGAAATTAGCAAGAGGAGATAAATTGTCACACATGTTCCAAATAATAGGGTTATGCTCACTGCAAAGCTTTTCCTTAGCAGCAAAGCACGTGATTCTAAATCCTCTTTGCTGCCACTCTGGTTCCTTCCACCACTAATCACCAACCATCAGGAAAACTCGAACACCCTTCTTCTGCCTGCTTGATGAAAATTGCAGAGTGCACGTGTCTTAGAATATACAGCAGTGCCTAGACATCATGAGTTAAAGCCTGGACGCTGCTCATCTTATCACTTCATATTTGCTTGTTTATAAGCTATTTTGTATCATGATAGCCTGTTATGTTGCTGTGTACACATTTGGTTGCCTTTATATATCCAAGTACCAGCCAAAACCAATACCTTCCTCTCCCACATTAAATCAGTCCTACATGGCTTCTTAGTCACCGTTTTGCTTGATGTTCTCATATTTGCATTACCCAGAAAAGCAAGGTCATGTTTGATCATTTCTTCCATCGTTCTCTGAGACCTTCCTTTGTCTTTTAACTATCTACTTTATTGCACCTTCTTCTTGAAGCTTCATCTGTACTTCCGTTCTGTCTAATGATGCAGAAAGGACGTGCATATTTACGTCTTCAATGTAGATTACTCATTGTTTGCTTCCTTGATTGCATCAATGAGCTTATTATAAATTCAAAATGATGTGACAGTTTCATGCACTAATTGTCACCCATACAGTGAGCACTTATATATGCAATGAACAACAAAATATGGTTTGTTATTGTGAATCTAATTCTATTATATTGCTTGTGTTGGGATTAATGCATGAAACTGAAGTTTCATTCTGTTATAATTGGTGTTTTTGTTGTCGATGGTGATGATGTCTTTGTGCTGAGGACATCAACAATGTCCAATAACTGTAGTGAATGCTTGCTCGTGTATAGTATTTATGACTCAGAGGACATGGGGAGTTCTGTTGGCATTTTCAACTGTGCATGTGTATATCGCAACATACGCAGATGCCAACTAGGCATCCAAAAAACAAAAGCATTATGATTGCTGAAAGAATTAAATGTTTCCAGGTTTTGTTCATATACATATTCTTTAAGAGCTGCAAATCCTGACGTATCTAATAGATGAAAGGATGCGGTTTGCTTGGAATTAACAGAGTAACAGGATAGAGAAATATGAGCTCATTGCTGGCAATGCAATCAGATTAAACAAAGGGATGATGTTAATGTAAAATGGTTGTGTTGTAACAATTCTTGGTTTGTATTTCTTGGAATAGACACATGAATGTAAGGTTGTGAGTGTATTTTGGTCCTTGATCTAATAACCCTGCTTCATATCTGATGATGAAAGAAACATTACATTTCCATTCTGTTCGAAATCATGTAATATGAACTTTATGAAAGCAGATTGCTGTGTCCTGCTTTCATTAGAGCCTTAAGCATTTCTATGGATTTTCTCCTTGAAGGGATATCAAGTGCGCTAATATCTTGGTGGATTCCAATGGAATGGTGAAGCTTGCTGATTTTGGATTAGCAAAGGAGGTCTGTTGTGATGTTTGTCAACCAAGTTTTTCGTGTTCTTGGCTTCTTGGTGTCTTCATGTTTTTTGATTAGCTGTTTGAATTACTTTCAGGTGGACAAACTGCAACTGCCAAACTCTTGTAAAGGAAGCGCTTACTGGATGGCTCCTGAGGTTTGAATTTCTAATTTTCTGCAAGCTGTACTTGTCGGCTGCTCCTTCTTGTCGCTCCATTTAGACTGTTTCCTTGGGTCTTCCTATTTTAAATTTCACTTTTAACTTGTTAATCAAGGGGTTCGTTTTGCAGGTTGTGCTTCCAAGAAAGTCATATGGACTTAAAGCTGATATATGGAGCCTTGGTTGCACAGTCTTGGAGATGCTAATTGGCCAGGTTCCATATGGCGACTTGGAATGGGTAAGCATTAAATGTCTTTCAGTATTTCTCCTCAACATTTGGCTAATTATGAATTGTTTATGTATTCTTGGTTTTATGCTAGTTTACTTTTGGTTTCCTTTTCAGAATTGAGGCATGTTTACTACTTAGCATGCAAGACGTTGATGTCTCCTTCCAATTTGTGTTGAGACAGACCCTCAATTTTTGCCAATCTGATAGAATGACAAAGTGGGCTGTTTATATTGGAAAATAGTTTTTCGTGTTGCTATCAACAGTCGGGCTTTGCTGGAAGTATCTAAAGAATAGGATTTGAGTTGTGATGCAAGGATAGGTTCACATGAAAAACTAGTGGCTGCACCGGCCATCTGGTGTTGGTAATCCATTTTGGGTATAAGCTAGAACTTTTCGTTTCAATGTAGCGAGTGATTCTGCAAGAAAGTCGCAGTTCTGTTCTGGCTGCTTAGGTAAGTGTACTTCCTCCCTTTCAGTTCAAGTAGCAGTATATATGGGTATGAGGTGTCGGTGATCAGGACATTAAAGAAGTCGTTTTAGCCAACATAACATGGCAGCAAGTGAACTCATATACGATGCACAGATGTTTCTGGCCAAACTGACTGGCTTGTGACCTAGGAGCTTGGTGGGCTTTACGATGGAAGAGAGAACTGCAACATCAGGTGTATCATACCAATTCCACTTGGAACACCAGTAAGCAAATACATCCTTTCTGGTGGCGAAGGTTTCCAGCAGAAATGACAGCTAAGATGAAGGGATAATTTATCCCTTTTTTGAAAATTTCCCTCTGCTGAATCTTCTTCCCAAAAAAGACAGCCAGAATAGGTTCTGAGGGTGGAATAAGCTACTCTTGACTAGAGGAGAACGATGGACTAGGGAAGTACCAAGAGGCCCTCACCCCACTCCACATCTTAGCAAGACCTGCAAACATCTTATAGAAAAGGTCCCTAGAGGATAGTTAGTCGAAGAAGAAACAAAAGCAGAGAAGCAAGGGATTGACAAGTTTGATTAGACATAGCAAACATAGAGTTAGCAGACCAAAGGAGAACAAACGCATTGATGTGGTTTAAAACTTCAATTAGAGATAAAGAATTCTCAAGCTTATATTTCGTGTATTCAGGGAGTTAAGCAGGCTCTTGTATCTACATTCGAGCAAAATTAACCAAGGAGTTCAAGGAAGAAAAACTTGCACCGAAAAAGAAGTAACCTCTCCTTGTTGTTTCACACTCCCAAACCATCATTTCCCATAAAAGAAATATTTGCAAACGCCCATGAAGAGCTCAGAATGTTTGAGAGATGCAGGGGTAATCGCAATCACAACTTTTATACGTTTATGGACATTTTCCTTAACTACTGTATGATGTTACTAAGATAATGGTCTGTATGATGTTACTAAGATAATGGTGTTAAAATTGATTACCTCTTATGTTTCTAATTTGTGTATTTAAAAACTTAAATCTCCAGATTTGGCCTGCAAAATAAAATTTCTTGAGTTAAACCTTTCCGATCGAGAATGAAAAAAATTCTAGTGGTAAAAGATGATATAAGAAATAGATGAAAAAACTATTTTTATAAGCTTTTTAATGAAAATATTTCATAAAGATGTTAGTATTAGCTTAGGAGAGTTAGTCAAATCAGAAAAATATATAAACCACAATTTTTACCGACGTATTCAAAAGGATGAAGTCTATTAAGGGTGGTAAATCGGTAGGGCCAGACAATATTCCTATAGAAGTTTGGAAAATACTAGGAGAAACAGGAATCACTTCTCACAAGACTATTTAATGAAATATGGAGAAACCAAAAGATGTCCGAGGAACGGAGAGCGAGTACACATATACCTATATATAAGAACAAGGGAGACATTCAGAATTGTGTGAATTATCGAGGTATCAAGCTAATGAGCCATACTATGAAATTGTGGGAAAGAATTATCAAACATAGGTTAAGACAAGTATCAAGTACAACAGAGAACCAATTTGGATTCATGCCAGGCAGATTTACTGTTGAAGCGATTCACCTTTTGAGACGTCTTATGAAATATTTTAGAGCAAAAAAGAAAGACCTTCACATCATATTTATTGATCTAGAAAAAACTTACGATAGAGTACAGAGGGAGGTTCTTTGGAGAACCTTGGAAAAAAGATGTATCCCATTGACATAGATTAACCTTATAAGAGACATGTACGATGGTGCAAAAACATGTGTGTGTACTCGTGAAGGAATGACAAACTTCTTTGAAGTTAATATTGGGTTACATCAATGATCAACTTTAAGTCCATACTTATTTATAATGGTGATTGATGAGTTAACAAAATATATTCAAGATGAAGTACCTTGGTGTATGTTATTTGCAGATGACATTGTGTTAGTGGAAGAATATAAGGAAAAAGTTAATAGAAAATTGGAACTATGGAGAGAAGCATTAGAAAGCAAGGGCCTCCGACTTAGTAAAACAAAGACATAATATATGGAATGGAAGTATGATCGTTTGGTTACTTCACAGGACATATAAATTAAAATTGGCACACATTGCATCCTCAAAAGGAAAGTTTTAAATACCTAGGGTCAATTTTTCAGAGTGATGGAAGAATTGATGGAGATGTTACACATAGAATTAATGCTGGTTGGTTAAATTTGAGAGGAACATCAAGTATTCTTTGTGATAAGAAGATACCATTAAAGTTAAAAGGTAAATATTATAGAGCAGCAATTAGAGCTGCCATGTTTTATGATTATGAGTGTTGGGCAATTAACCATCAACATGTACAAAAGATGTATGTGACAAAAATGAAGATGTTGAGATGAATGAGTGGTCATACAAGAAAAGACCGTATACATAATGAGGTTATTAACAACAAATTAGGAGTGACACCAATAGAGGATAAAATGAGAGAATGTCGTTTAAGGTGGTTTGGACATATAGAAAGAAGATCAAAAGAAGAACCTATAAGAAGGGAAAAACTAGATTTTGAAAGTATTAAAAGAGGTAGAGGACGAACACAAAAGTGTTGGAAAGAAACAATAAAGAATGATTTAGCTTATTGTGAGTTGACTGCTAACATGGCACATGATAGAGCTCTGTGGAAACAAAGAATCCATGTAGCCGATCCCGTCTAGTATGACAAAAGGCTTAGTTGTTGTTGTTGTTGTAAACCTTTCCGATAAATTTGCCGAGAATGACACGTGGGCAAGATGCCATGGCTCGCAAATTTACAGAGGTTATATTTATGTTAGTAGCTTTTAAATATAGTTTAATTAATATAACTGCATTTCATATGCTATTCTCTTAAAAATTCAGAAATGCATGCCACATCCAATTTTCTCAAGAATCTCAGGATGGTCTCTCAAATCACGAATGCATGCCTATTAGTCTTGTCTGTCTTTGCTGCATAGCTCTAGAATGTAAATCGTTAGGTGATTTCTGTCATTGAGCCAAGTGTTTCGTCAAAGTTTATGCTAAGTATTGTTGACTCTTTGTTCGTGCTTATTTATTTGCATGTGTGAATGTAAGCTCTTCTTTTCTGGCATGACAGACTGCTGCGCTATTCAAAATCGGTCGGGGTGAACCACCATCTGTACCTGATCACCTATCGAAAGATGCACGTGATTTCATCAAGCAATGCATACAAGTAGATTCAGAACGCAGACCAACTGCAGCCCAGCTTCTTGAGCATCCTTTTGTCAAGAGATCAAGTTTAGGCAGCCACGGGAGACAAGCCTGATTAGTTTTTCCTGTGGACAATGAGGTCCGTCAGTTTGCATGAATCATGTGGGTCTCTTTCTCCTCTCGCACGCACGCACGCACATATATACACACACGCATACGCATACGAACATGCACAAGGAAGGAAAAGACTAATTATACTATTTTGATACTGTTAGGGTGTGGTTCAGTCTGTCGGTGAGCTCGCACATGGGTTTACATTCAACTGCAGCTTGAACATTGTAGAGCCGCACACTGGGAAAATATTAAATTAGTTGCCATGCCCTTGATAGGGCTCTGTGGAAACTGCCGACCCCATATGAAAAAAGGGAAAAAGGGTTAGTAGTAGTAGTTGTTGTAGTTGCCATGTGCCTATGTGGATGTTTTTTTTTCCTGCGAGTTGTTTGTGCAACATTATTGTTGCAGCGGCAGCTTGGCTCACAATGTTGTAATATATTGGTTGTTTAGTATGTATTTGTTGATGCTATGGTTGTATTCTCATTCAAAAAAATCTCGGGCATTGTACATGTATAATAAAAGGCAGATTAAATTGATTTGGTCATTATGGTGTTTCTTGAGAGGCCATTATCTCGGGCATGAACCGTGCATGTTGTGCTGTTGAAAACTTACCATATCAGAATGACATGGTGGTGTTGAAAAAATCTGATTGATAATCAACAAACTTATTACAGAATATGATTGGAGATTACCTCCCAATCAATGAACTCATTTAAGGACTTTATAACTTAAAAGACTAATATGTTCTTATTTAAACATATTTAACAATTGGACTGGGAAAACAAGAATTGATCCAATATCCAATATTACTTCTCAGTACTATTCCTTAAGTTGAGTGAAAGATGTTCACTATGCCAACTTTTTTAGAGTCATGAGGTTATTTCTATTGATTGTTTTCTTAAGGAAATTTGTTCTTTGATTTGTAAACTTAACATACACCAATTTAAGCTCTTGACTAGTTATTTTTTCTCTTATGAAATGATAATCAATATCAATGTGTTTAGTCCTCTATGATACACCTGGATTTGATGTGATTTGTATTGTTGCTTTGGTGCCGTAGTATAAGGAATAAGACATAGCACTTACATTCTCAACTCACGTACAACGGACATTAACCTCAACTCTTCACACATCACTTGAGAAATTACTCTATACTCAGCTTTAGCACTAGATTGGGTAACAATAAATTATTTTTCTTTCATGAAACTATATTGCCCCAAGTAAAATAATATATCTATTAGTAGATTTCCTATCATCAACCCACCCAAATCAATAGGCATATACTTCAATATTAAAATATCTAGAAATTACTTTATACTCAACTTTAGCACTAGATTGGATAATAAATTGTTTTTCTCTTTCATGAAACTGTATTGCTCCAAGTAAAATAATATATTTAGTAGTAGATTTTATGTCATCAACGGACTCAAATCAATAGACATATACTTCACTACTAAAATATCTAGAATTAGGATAAAGAAGACCAAACCCAGGAATACCATTCAGATACCACAATATATGATAAACGACATTCATATATGTTTTCATTGGAGCATGCATAAATCGACTAACCATATCAATTGCATAAATAATATTTGAACGAGTAATGATCAAGTAAATCAACTTTTCAACCAATCTTTGATACTTATCTATGTCTCCATACTTCGTATCATTATTAAGATGTAACTTATGGTTTACTATTATAGGAATATCACTCCTTGTAATATGTCATATTTGTATCCTTTAGTAAATTGATAGTGTACTTTGAGTTAGAAATACTCCTTTACTAGAGTATAAAACCTCAATTCTCAAGTTTGCTCAAGTTCTTTAAATCAAATAATTGATGTAGTCGTTCTTTGAGTCTCGTGATTTCTTCAAGATAATCTTCCGTAACAATGATATCATATACGTAACAATTAGAATAACTACTTTCTTTTATTTCTTAATAAATAAGGTACCCTATATTATCCCAAACTACTCGTGTCTTCACTAAAATTTCCAAACAAGGCTCTAAGAGATTGTTCGAGACCATAGATAGCCTTATGTAATTTACGTATCTTTTCATTTTGCTCCTTGGTATCAAATCTCGAGGATAATTCCGTATAAACTTCATTAAGAGTTTCCTGTAAAAAGACATTTTTTACATCAACTACTAGATATCCCAATGATGCAAGACTCAAAATAACTCTAATAGAAGTATGTTTTGGTACTAGAGCAAATATTTCATTATAATCAATTTCATAGGATTGGTTGTAGCCTTTAGCCAAAAGTTTTGCTTTATATCGTTTGAGACTTTCGTTAGCATTATACTTGACTACTTGATTGTATAAACTCATTTGCAACCCACCAATTTTCCGTCAAAAGGTAAATCAACAATAGTCAAAGTGTATTCTTTGGTAGAGTATCTAATTCAACCTCCACAACATCCCTCTAATGAGAACTTTTATTTGCTTCCTCAATATTTTTTGGCAAGGATGGTCATTATTCATAACAAAATTTTGATAGTTTTCAAAAGTGTGTTCATAAAAAAATATTGAGAGATAGGATAAAGAATGCATGTTCTTTTACATTTTTGAAGAGTAATTGGTAGCTCAAAATTTGATTCCATGAGAAGTTGAGGATCTGAATTTGAAGAGAGATATTTGCTCACGTCAACTAGATTTTAGGACATTATTATGTTCCTTTCTTCACATTTGTACACTTTGATTCAACCTCATCTTTTTCATCAAGATCTAATTCTAATTCAGTAAGGTTTATTAGAAGAACATTCATAGGTTTAAGCTCAAAAGAGCTAACATCCAGAGAAACAGAAGTTTTTCTATGAACTAGATTATAACATTTGTATCCTTTTGGAGAATTGGAGTATCTAATGAACATACACTTGATGGACGTATTGGTGAATATGGATATAACATATACAACCAAAGACATGATGGGTAACATGAAACGATTTTGTTTCAAAAGTAAGAAATTTTCAAGTAACTTTATCACAAAGTACTTAACTTGGCATTTTGTTGATTAAATAAATTAAGATTAGGACTTCATCCCAATAGAACTTAGGAGCATTATATCCGATGAGTAGAGTATGGGCTAATTACAGGATGTGTCTACTTTTCTTTCAATTACTTCATTTTGTTGAGTAGTATTTGAATAAGTAGTTTGATGAATAATGTCATGTATATGAAAATAGTCATATAATTTGTCAGAAAGGCATTTCCTCGTTGTCAGAACCAATAATTTTTACAAAAAAATAAAATTGGGTTAGGATAAGCTTATGGATAATTGAAAAGATAGGAGTTTCAGTCTTTGATTTTATTAAACATACTATTATAAATTGAGTACAATCATATATAAAGAAAATAAAGTACTTATGCCCACTAGGACTAAGACTCCAAACATGAGAATGAATCTATTCAAAACTTGTGACCTTCGAGACTCACTACCAAGATAAGGGACTCGTTGGTGTTTAGCCTTTTGAAAAACATCACATTAAAGGGATACATTATTGGATTCAATAGAGATTAGGAATCACACAAACCGATTTTAAACACAAGTAGATGCCTCAAATGTTCATGCCATAATCGGATCTCTATTCCACTCATGGTCACAGCTGAAAATGTGCCAAAAGGATAATTAGTCGTGCAATCATTCAATATGTATAACCATATTTTCAAGCTATCATGACCAAATACCTTCTCATCTTCAGATTCTAGATTCTGAAAAATACAACCAATACAACCAAAAGGAGAGAATGTGATTGAATAATTAAAATGCCTTGTTAAAGAGATGACATATAATAAGTTAATAGAAATGCTTGGAACATGAAATACATAAGTAAATGGGTCAATGAAGTTTGCACACTTCCCTTCCCTATTATGCATGTTTGGGACCCATTTGCCAACCGAATGAGCTCCTTGTTATGAAGGACTTGATAATTGGAGAAATATGTTTTATCTCCTACCATATGATCAGTTGATCGAGAGTCTACCACTCAAATTCTAGATGTAGTAGTAGAATTACCCGATGATGTATATGAATTATGAACCATAGTAGTATGAGGTGTGGACATGGAAGGTTGATTACTAAGTCTTGACTCTAAGCTTTCGATACGTTTCATTATTGCGATAATGGTTTTTGTACTGTTTGAGGGAATTTCTAATACATGAGCATTGTTCCCTTTATTTTTAATAAAATCATACTTATCAATTAAATCTTAGTATTGATTCTTTGTGTGATAATTCTTGTCACAAAGTGAACATTTTAGCTTTTGCTTTTCTTCAAAAGAGAGGTGTTCATGACCTCTACCTCGAGTATTGTGTTCTTGCCATGGTTAGCCTAAAATTAATTTTTTTCAAGAAAAGCAAACTTTTAAGCCTCCATATGATTCTCCTTTTTCAATTCCTTCCTATCCTCTTCCTTAAGAGTAGGGAATACACACTTCTAAGAAAAGGTAGTTATTCTCTTCGCAAAATATTGACCTTAATGGCTTCATATTCTTAACTCCTCATAATAAATAAATCTTTTACGTTTTTCATATTCTTCATTTCTTTCCTTGAAACAAACTAATCATTTAACATTAGTGTAGAATTATAACTAATCCCATAGTCCATGCAACTATGCATAATAGTCACTAATGGTTTTGATTTCTTGCTTACACTTTCTTATTTTCTCTAAGATTTCATACTCTTTTACAATATTTTTTCTTCGTTTTCCAAATGTTAATTGGTTGAATTCACGTACATAAATGTTCTACTGATAGGAAGAATCATAGATTGTAACAACTAAGAGGATACCGATGTGTTTTCTTTTTTCTATTTAGGATAATTGGGATCACTATCATGAGGATGTTGTTGGTGTCCTCTTCCTTTAACAATGACCGCTAATTCGATAGAACTAATCCATTAAAAGTAGTTTGTGCCTTCTAATTGAATATTATTAATTTGAAAATTACAAATCTTCTCGCATGTCGATGGATCAAAGCTAACATATAAACTTTCAATATGTTTGCATTTATTTGTCATAATCTCTCTTTATATTATGCGATCATTCAATAATACTCTTCCTTTATGCAATCCTTCAATAATAAAATTGTATAATCCAAATATAGGTTGCATTGCAAAATTTTCTGCACCCACACACAATTGTCGAAAAAATTCTCCAATGACTTATTTATGTAACAAAACAAAAAGATTGATTTCACTTGTACGATTGGATGCACATCTTACAAGATATGCCCCGCTGCCAACAATTCATCAGGACTGATTTGAAGATCATATAGGCTCTAAAGGCTGATTTGAGAATCAAAAAGGTTTTGATATCATGTTGAAAAAATCTCATTGATAACCAATGAACTTATTACAAAATATGATTGGAGATTACTTCTCCATTTCAGGAAACAAGAATATGCAGTCTGCGACAGTCTTAACTCCTGCTGATTTTTTCAAAAAAAATCCTACAACTTCAGTTGATATTTATAAGTTAAAGACTAATATACTCTTATTCAAACATACTTAACAATTAGATTAAAAAAAAAGAACTAATCCAATATTACTTCTCAACAGGTCTCTTCCAGATAGGGTTGATAAACAAGCTGAAAGAACCAGACAGTCCCTGTTCGTTGTTCGGTTCATTGTTAACGCGAATGAGCCACGATATCTGTTGACCAAACAGCCAAAGTTCGAAGATTTTCACTAACAGTTCATTATCCTTTTACAAAGTTGAAACAAACCATGCTGAGAAAGAGTCTTAAATACATTCTATTGGAATGCCCTTTATTTCTTGCTGTTTAACAAAATAGACAATTCTCATCTCTTCAACTTCAACCTTTGCTTTTCATTTTTCTTGGTTACGAAAGGGAAGCCTAAGCTTGACAGACACGTGTACACCCCCCGAAATCGAACTCCCCACCTGCCACCTTAACAGTTCAGCTAATGCTCTGCGTTTGTTTTTGATAGGTAGGATGAAATGTATCAAATTTATGCTCACGTCTAAAGAAGAGTTGAGCCTTCAATGACATTTGTGCTACAATCCATTACCCTTTCTTACCAAGGATTTGCTCACGTAGATTCTTTCAAAAACCAATATCTGCAGAACCCGTGAATGTTTTGTTTTTCGATTGTGGAGAAAAAAGGTTTTCTAACCATTGAGCAAATAAGAAATCATCCACTTGCACAATGAGATTAACCTTGATTTTTCCGCCTTCTAGAAAATCAACGGTCCGGGCTTGATCGATCGGCAACATTTTCTGTAAAGATTGAAAGAGCGATTGCCACGAGCTGATTGCATGTTGCTGTCAAAGCGAACTCGAGAAATGGATCAAAAGTTTCGGAGATAACTTTTTCAACTTCATAAACATGAAACCGTTAGTGTCTGGCATCATTTTCCTTGATGGCAAACATAAACCAGGTGCGACATAGAACCATGGAACATATCAAAATGTCTTGCACCGAAGCACTTTGAAGCAAGAAATCGATTCTTGTGAAATTTGCATAAATGGATTAACGAAAAAGCCATGTTCTAACAGGATAAGTCTGTCTTACCACCAATGGTCTGTCCTCAATGAGTGTTGACCTACTGCAACTGGTAAGTTTCATTGCAGTAATCAGACGTCTGATCTGCCAATCAATTGGCAATGATGGCAAAAGTTCAAAGAAATATGTAGCATAACCATGTTCAGGACGCTCCAGAACTATTCTGTTTCAAGGAAGAAGCCAGCAATTCAATAAAGTAATATAAATAATACAACTTAATACATAAGCCTTTTCCCATACTAAATGGGGTCCGCTATATGGATTCTTTATTTTTTTTATAGAATCCATGATAAGTACAATAAAGTTTTACGATGGCTGTCGGAAGTCTAACGCAACCCTTCTCCTTTATCCGAGGCTAGGGACCGGCGATGCAAGGGTGATCCCTTCCATGGGTGGAATTAAGAATTCAATAAAGTAACTATCAACAATTTTAGCAAGCAAAAAGTCAAAAGAGAAATTGATCTTCACCTGTTGTGCCTTTCAAAAACAAAAATAAACGAATAAAGATCCCTATACTATCCACCACTTATCGAACTGTAAATACCGGGCCTACAAATAGGAAAAGACAGTTAGTGCAGTAATAATTAAAACAACGTACGATGAGAAAATGTTTCAAAGGAGATGACAAATTTTAAAGAGAAGATTGTTACCTGTTCAATAAGTGAAACTAAACAAGCCAAGCAATAGCCAGTTTTGGACCCCTTGTGACAAATCTTGGTCAACTTCAATAACAATGAAGGACGAGAAAACATCTGCATAAGTCACAGGAAAAATCATGAGTAGATCCGATGAATATCAGTTCAATGTGTAAGAACATAACAGAATAAGATACTCAGGCTAAAATGGACTCACCAACAGCAATTGAGATCGTAAGAACCTCAGCAGTAAGATAAGCACTTCATATATAAAATAGAATTTCCTGTAGGATGATTTCATTCTGATAAATGTTTAACTGCATATATTACAAATCTAGCTATAACTGTTTTAACTCTGAAAACATCGACATCATCAGAAACTGTATACATGGATAAGAACTTCAGTAATTATGAATGCACCCATTCGGCAGGGACCATTCATTTTCAAGAAAATATTTCATCTTAATGTAGTCTTAAGTGTAGATAATAAAACCTTGATATAACAGTTTCATGCTCTGCAAAGTTGACATCAACAGAACCACTATACAGCCCATCATCATTCTGCATATCTCCATAAAGCTTGATTTCATCAAACTCTTAAACCTTTCTCCAACAATATCTGTCGCATCAATCATTGCTGTCATCAGCTTTAGTATCAAATACCCTAAAGAATAACAATATGGCCCTTAAAATATCTCTCTGTTTACCCGTAGAAGCCCAGGAGCATCTTCTTCAAGGGCAGTCTCCACCGAAGTCCTACAGGTTATCAGTTAAATAAGAGATTTCAGGAAGCACATTTACCAACCAAACATAAATCCGAAAAAGGTGATTCTTTGAAAGGATATTTACGTGGCAGTTCTCTTCTTCCTCCTACTCAAACCTCTGGCACTGATGTCCAATAAATTAGATGAGTCAACTTTCAGTGGATGAGCTCTTTCTGAGCTAAGTACATCAGTGGAAATATACACTGGATGAAGCTCTCTAGACAATAACAATTTGGTGCGTTCATGTAATGAAATATGGTCCATCTCATCTGTGTCAAGATTGTCAAGATTTTCACTTTTGATACTAACAAGAGGCACATCGCACTGCATAGAGCTGTCCAACAACTCCAACCCACTAGTAGATGGAATTATTGGACCACTTTCAGCATTCTCAATCTTCACTTTGGTTGGAATGATTGACAAGGCGGCAGACCATGGTGATTATCATTTCCATCTTTTCCTGTGTTCACAATACTAGAACCAAGTTCAATCTGTGGGGAAAGATGTTTCTCAGAGCTAACCAACCCGCTACTGCACTCAGGTATAACATGCCTAGCCAAATCACTATCAAATGTGTCAATAGGACCACCTTCATTCAATCAACTTTCACTTTAACTGGAAAGAACGGCAAAACATGGACACTACTTTTGATGCCTGTTTCACCGTTCACAAGAGCGGTGCCAATTTGCAGTTCTGAAGTCTCATTTAGACCGGCGTTATTGTTGACCTGCAGCTTCGAGGAAGGGTGCTCTTTGGTCACATCCCTACCAGAGCACTGGGTGTTTTCATGGCAGGGAGCCGGCTGAGAGTTTGTGTCTGAACTTCCTTCATTGGCAGCATTGCACCTGTCAAAACAGTTACGGAGATCTGTTTCAGCAGCAGTAACTGAAAGATACTTTCCATCAATTTTTGATGAATCCAATCCTAGAGCATCGTCCTTTTTGTCTTCAGATATGCAAGTCAATAGAGTTTCCTGAACATGCACCTTTTGCAATCTGCAAGTTTATTGACATAGATATGACTTTAAAAGAGCAACTCTGTAGGTTTGAACTCCACCTAATCTACTGAGAAAAAATAGACACTTTCACAAGTTACAATAACAAATACACTGAAGCTATGAACATCAAATTCCTTGACCATAAACCAAAAGCAATTGTCAGACTGAAAAGAATCAAATAATTAGAATGTATAAAATGTGCCATCATTAATACCATAGGAGTATCGTGAGAGGAAAATACTGTATCCAGTTCCTATCAGGGCATCGCTGCATGTAGTCAGCAACCCTCCAGAGTCACCACACTCCATTTAAAATGACCAGAGAGAGAAATAAAGGAGCATAGCAGAAGTATCCTAAAAAATCAAACAGCATAAAAGAAAGCTTCAAACCTGAAGTGTGCTTGGATTCACTCTTGAATGATCTTCACTGACAGACAACTGAATTTCATTACTCCGATGTGACACCACTTTCTCCCTGAAATAAAGCGAGTGAAATCAGTTTGAAAGTGTGGATTTTATAACATGAGACATGCTAGTCTCAGGACCCATGTTGACAATTAAAGTTCAAGAAGATTAAGAACACAAAGAACATCCACAAACTATGTAGGATGAAACATTTTAGGTTAGCGACATGACCAGTGGCTCTTTCGTGCGCTCTCTTCACGGGTTACACTCCCTGAAAGGGACCAGCCTCACACAGACAACTTTGACTCGATCAAGGAATACTCGTATTGAATCACGAGGGCTATTACAAGAAAACTCTTAACCTTACCAAGAGGAATTCCCCTGCCCCCGACACGTAGAAAATAACAAGCCACCACCGCCAAGACAGAACCACAATCATTAAGAATTTAAGAGAAAGCCCGTAAGCACATCAACGCAGATAAGAGAAAATACAAAGTATGAAACAGGGAACTTCTTTCACCTAAACAAGAAGAGTTCAGTTTCTTTTTCCGATTGAAACCTTGAATGTGCTGAACCACCGAGTCAAGAATATAATTAAACCAAAGATGTTGATTTTGTTCCTGAGAATCTATGAAATCCCATAATGTTCACAGCCAATCCTCATTATTGTGGCTAACGCACATCACACCTCTAGTGAAAATAGGTTTTCACTGTCCTAACTTTCAAAAAAAATCATTTCCAGAAATTCCTAATTTCTACAGCTCCGTAATCTTGAATTTCGTCCTAAAATCTTGTTTCTTGACGAAAATACCATAACCCCAAACTCCTATACTACAAAAATTCGCCATTTCCTGGTTCAGAGAAAGAAAATGAAAACAAATCCATGAAGTAATTTGACGGCAGAAGAAAACGTACCTTTCGGTCAGCAGTCTCATTATTCTGACTCCCGAGTCGGTTCTTCAGCAACAAAAACTTTTCAGCATAGTAGGAAGCCTCTGTCCTCCATTTCGCAAGCTCCTCCTTCAACGACTCGATAAGCCGTTCTTGGTCGTAGATTTCCTTCTCCCTTCGCCCAATTTCTTCTTCATTCGTCAACAAAAACCTACAAAAGCAGAAAATCCAAAATAATGCAGCAAGCATCCCCTAAATCAGTAAGGAGATGACAAAAACGGACCTTTCTCTTGCAATTAGGGCATCGTCGATCTGCCGGCACAGGAAATGGAACGCGTCCCGGTTAGCAAGCAGCTGCTGCGTGGTAGGGAGGAGATGATTGGGGTCGGAATTAGAAGAACAGGGAGAGCTTGCGGCTTGAGGGGCGGAAGTAAAAGCTCCACGATTAGGTCGATGCCACTTTCTTCTCCTTTCGTAATTGCTCTAGCCCTGTGCGGCTCCATTGCTACCCATGGAAAGAGAGAGAGAGACAGAGAGAGAGAGAGAGCCATGGCCCCCCGACGACTCCGAGTGCTTCTCCTTGCCATCGCTGCACACAGAGGGGGGGAGGAGGGGGGAGGCTAGGATTTTATTTTTTTGTATATGTATGATTGTACTTTGTAATATTAAAAACTCAAAATTGATACACTCACATTCTTTGTATTGTCCACACATTTTTTTACCGTGATTCTAATTTTACTGCTACTAAAATCCGAAAATTACCTCGATACTCCAAACGTCGCATCTCTCCCCATGTGGGTTCTCTCCTTACTGTCAAGGATTCATACCATTTTTCTAGCTCAATCCAATGCATGATATTAAACTGTCATCTCATAATATTTCAAATCTAATAAAAAAAAGAAAAAAAGAAGATGAAGGAAAAAAGAGAGAAGAGAGTAGATTCAAAGAGGATTTCAATACATTGGTAAGGTATTTCATTAATTTGATGTTATTTTTTTTATGTTTATTTGATATATTGCAATGAAAAAATAAGATCAAATTCCTCACAAGGCAGACACAAGAAGACACACCTCATTGTATAACTTATAAGAATATAAATTATATTCTTACAAAAATTATGCATATCTTATCGTTGAGCACCAATAAACAGTATGATCCTTTTAAAATCTTGTGATGTTCAATTTAACTAATTTCATCAAATATATAACTCTAAAAATATATACCAAACTCCAAACTAAACAATATAGGAACGCGTCCTTTTTGAAGCAAATTGACTAGCAAACTCTCCAACATCTAATTCTTACAATTTCCTAAGTTGTATTCTTACAAAAATTATGCATACCTCATCGTTGTTGCGCACCAATAAGGAAAATAGTTCTTTTAAAATCTCTTGATGTCCAACTTAACTAATTTTATCAAATATATAACTAACTCTAAAATAGATCTACATCAAACTCGAATCTAAACAATATAGGAACTTCCCCTCTGTTGAAGCAAATTGACTAACAAACTCTCCAACATCCAATTCTTACTCAACTGCATGAGCACATACGAGACGAGCCAATTAGAGATTTACCAAACCATTCAGACCGACCCATCGCTCATCACATGCCGAGATAAACAGAAAATGAGCTGCTCGTCTCGATTTGAAGCTCTATTGAAAACCCAAAGTGCACACAAATGATCACAAAACGTTGGGACGTCCACTTTCAAAGTAGTATCGGATGATTCAATAGTTAATGTGCATACCGAGGAATCATAAGTGATGAATCCATAAGCCATCCAATTCGCCTTTCAAGGGTGCATATAGATTGGTGCAAAGTAAGTTTAAGTCAAACAAGACTCCTTGCTCTGACCCTTTGGGGAATTGTCACAAACAATAGTAAGGAGAAAATTTAAGGGACATTTGCAAAACGGCACCGAATATTATGTTCATATTTCAAAATCGCACACCATGTTTAGAAGGTTTTCTAAAAGCACCTTTTGAAATTTTTCTTGAGGTGCTCCTACATATAAAGCTTTCATGGGATTCTTGTAATGCCTAGGGTGTCTTTATAAGCATTATCAAACTTCCAAAAGTAGATAATCAGCTATATAATGAGATCACACTCTCATGATGAAGGTTTACACGCATCCTTTGAAAATCTTAGTGCCGGTATCATTTTTGAACTAATAAGAAGGTGATCCTTTCAGGACTTCTCATTCCTAACTTAGCCAATTTGTCAAGCATTTAGATACAAAATTATATATATATATATATAACTTTTTTCAATTGCAAACATGCATAAGTACGTACTAGACTAGTTTACAAACACAAATCTATACATGGACATGCACACACGTTGAAAACTGTAATGTAACATTTTGAAGAAGGAATCAAGATGGATGAATAATTTAATTTCTCAACGTACACCCTTAAGTTAAGAAGCAAAATCTGAATCAAGCACCAAATTTCAACCCAAAAGATAATCCCAACATGTTACTACACTAGTAAAAAAAGATTTACAAGAAAACAAACCCAACAATCCACAATTTAGAAACAGCTTCATATCCATAATCCTTTCCAATGTGATGTTTCACTACCAACTCTTTCAGATATTAAAATCAGTGGATTAACTTTTACTCTCATTAAAATTTGAAAGAGCAAACTAACATCCATTTTGAGCGAAGCCCGTCTGAATTTTATTTTGAAAAGACAAGTTTTCGAACTTAATATTTATGATATTAGGCGGTTCTTTGTGATGTGCTGATTAGTGAAGTGAACAGCAAGTTTCTCAATCAATTGCAGCAACCGTAAAGGTGGACTCTATGCTTTCAAGCTCAATGAACCAAGACCAAAAGTAAAGGGTCTCCTGCACTCCATGGACAAGACTATGGTGTGAGTGTTACTCTGAACGATCATGCAGGATGAAGCCATCAAGTACCTACGGCACTGATTCGTGCCGGCACCATGGCTCTCGTGTTGAGGCAATCGAACGGACACGCCAGAACCATGATGAAGCAAAAACAAGAACAGAGACTTGTCCCTATGTAGATTCTTAGTCGCTTTGTGTCGCACTAGCATTTAAATTATCGTGGTTTTGTAGAGGATGAAGTTCGTTTACGTAATTGCACTATGATAACCTACCTAGTTACCGAAAACTCATGCATATGTTAGTCGATTTAGTACTGGTTCATGAAATATTGAATTCTACTATTTGGCAGCAGAACTCTCTTGCCATTTTATGAAATGTTGAAGTCATGTTGAAGTAAATCTCAAGCAGCAATAGTCGACATCTATGAACATGTAATATTGAAATTGTCCACCAAATTGCTAGCAATTTACCGACCATTTTTCATCTCCCAATGCAAAAAAGTGCGACCTATGGTTTCGTCTGAATCGTCTCACTTGCAACCATAGTTTTACGAAGATCTCTCTCTCTCTCTCTCTCTCTCTCTCTCTCTCTCTCTCTCTCTCTCTCTCTCTCATGGAAGCTCCAAGGAAATGTTTCAGTAGATCAACAAAAGAGCCAAAGCGGAGTTTGATCAGTACCAGCAAAGCGTGTCCCAGAGACCGTTTTGAGAGCCCCCCAATAAGGAAGCTCCAATCTCTTTTCCTTGGCCCTGCAAGAAATGCAGCAAGCAGGAAACGAGGCGATAGAGCAGGTCCTTACATGCAAACCGCCAGCATGAACTCAGAAGAAACCGCCAAGTCCACTTCACTCCAGGTGGGTTGCATGGGCCAGATCAAGCACCGGCACCCCCGAACTCGGACAAATTCCTAATCCGCGCTCCAATCCATCCACATGCAAACTAAGTGCCACCAAGATGATGTTCAAGCTTATATTCACCGGCCGCTGGAACCAGAAAGAGGCCGGAAAACACACCATACCCTGCGAAAACAATGGGAAGGGTGATGATCTTGATCAATTAAGAACAAGCTCAGTGAGACAAGAGATGAACCCAGTTGGTTGTGCCGTGCAGGAAGGCGAGGAAACCAAATTATGGAAGAGAAGATTTGGAGGAAGGCCATTAATGCAACTTCAGATAGAGAGAGCATCACCATTCGATCTGATGGTAAGAGAACCACTTGCACCAACATTCAGTCTAATCGCAAGAGAACCAGATACTATATGAACAAAGCTTTAGATGGATCTTCAACAAAGAGATTTCTGATTTTTCATACTTTTCTTTCTAAACAAACAGATTTTGGTATTGATAAAATGTAGAACCGCTAGTGTACATGTGTGCGTGCCCGTATCGATGTACCAAGTTTGGTTACACGGATTGCATGCAAATACAACTCGTTGATAGCCTTCGTAGAAAGGTGACTCAATTAAAGCTGGTTCCCACATACGAACACTTGGAATGTCTTATATTTCTTATTCATGGTATTTACTGTCATTAGGGTGTCTTTGGATGTGTTACATTGGAGGAAATACAATTGAATTCCTCGAATTGAATTTAAAACCCCTTTTCCTTTGTAGGACGGTGATTTATGAAATTTGAAATGGAACCTCTTTCTGTTATTTGCATTAAAGTTGGTTTTCAATGTTGAATTCATTAAATTTATGTCAGAGAGAAGCTATACCAACCACAAGATCCACAAACTACTATTTTAGTACGTTGATGTAATAAGATAAGTAAGCAGTAAAACTTCCATTTTTGGTTATAATGGGGAGGCTGAAGCCAGACGCACGTCCTGTTATTGAACTCATGGCCTTCAACCTGTAATTCGATAGCCAGGTGAGCTATTGCTCTCTGTGCAAGCAGTAAGACATTTGAAGACCATATTATATGCTAATTAAGTGGCTGTAAATATCATTTCAACAACACCAAGAACGATTCCATTTAACAAACAACAGCAAACGATTACAGGCAAACATGTTACTCTTCTAGCAAAGCTGAAATTTCATTGTTAAGGAGAACACAAGCAGAGAACCCCAACTGGTACTGTGAAGGCTTTATTGATAACTACAGATGAATCAAGGCATCGGGCTTGTGAAGATTCAGGACCAAAAGGAGCGATCTGCTATGTCATAACGTTGTTTGCCCTTGTAAACCAGTGTCCATTTCTCGAATGTGCAGTCAATAAAGTCATAATATCCGCCATGGATCCTGAGTTTGCCTTCCTTCACCTTCCTCTCTATCCATGGATAACCCAACAGCCTTAATAGCGACTGGTTGATTGATTCCTGATAAGACAAACCAAAGAGAAGCTATTTAGGATAAAGATGGCTGCCCGTCGTAACCATCTTCTTCACAATGCTTACCTTCTCGCAGTGCTCGCATTGATGGTCAAAGTTGAGAACCGATGCAGTGGCCAATGCTGCTGTCCGGGCGCCTTTGGCGGTAACAACCCAGTTCTCAATGAAGCTACTGCAATTAAAGAGAACGAGTACTTGTGAGTACAAAACTCTTTTGTGGAGAGGCAGTAAAGAGGATATCTGTCAGATCAATCATTAACTGATCGGAGTGAAGTTGAGGAAAGGTGAGTCGAAGTTACCTTCTAACTGAAATTCTCATTTATGGGTTTCAGGCTATGTAGCACGGGTACGCCTATTTGGGCGTCGTACCTGTATCCGGTACGTACCGGGTACGGGTACGCGTATGGGTACGTTCCATACGCGTTTTGGCGTACCGGTACGTCAATACGTATACCGGTACGCGTACCCAAACATGGGTACGCCACGTACTGGTACCCGGTACGTGGGTGGACCGGATTCGGGTCAGTTGACCCGCTGGTACTCGAATCCAATCCAAAAAATAAATAAAACCCGCCTAACTCTCTCGATTCTTCCCCTGGCTCTCTCTCTCTCTCTCTCTCTCTCTCTCTCTCTCTCTCTCTCTCTCTCTCTCTCTCCTTTCGTCCTTCGTCTCACTACAGCTTCCTTCGTCTCAGGCCGATCAGTGCGATCACCGACCGCCGGCCACCGTCGACCACCATCCTTCGTCTATTGACCGCCTGGTACAGTTGTTGCCTTGTTGGTTGTTCTGCTACAGGTTAACGGCACGGGGCTCATTTCGTATTGAAGGCATCATGATCATGCCGAGCTATCGTGTAGATGAGGCATTTGAGCTCCCTGAGTTGTAGTGTTTGTGTGCAATGCAACTGTCTAGATATCTCCTAAAGCTATGCGAAAGATGGAACATTTGAGCTCTCTGAGCTATCGTGGAGATGGGGCATTTGAGCTCTCTGAGCTATCATGATCATTTGAGCTCTCTCTCTCTCTCTTTATAACTTGTTGTTCAATGACGACTGATGTTTCGTCACCTAACCTGGTTGATTGATTTTGGAAGCGGGGCTGCCTTACATTTTGCATCCAATCCATTGACATCCCTACCCTAAGGCCTTAACTTCCATTCTTCTTGGCCCCCAAATTAACTCTGTGTGTGTGCATTGTTTCTACTGTGATATATTCAGGTGGAAATGGGGCTCATTTCGTATTGAAACATTGAATTGAAGGCATGCCGACATGTTTCATGTTTGTGACATTATGTGGTTTATGTACACTTACAAGTTACAACGTTATGTGGTTTATGTGAAATAGTTGTCACTTGTCAATGGAATCGGATATATACACTTACAATGTGGTTGCTGTGATATGGGAGTAATCCTGTTATATGTGAGTAAGAGAGCTCAAATGCAATGTTGCAGAACAATGAAGCACTGTTATATGTGTCCACTGTGCAGCAATCCTGTTAACAGTAGCAATCCTGTTATGTGTGTGTGCATCTTTACTTATTGTTATTCGTATGTCCTTGTGCTATAGTAAAGAGTCATTCTTACTTCTTAGAGTGTTGTCCTTGTATTGTAAAAGCAATCCTATTAACAGAACAATACACATGATGTTAACCTTTCAACATAGTGTTCAATTATCAATTTATCATAGTAAAGATACCCAATGACACCCTCATTTTGTTTATTTTCAGATGTCTAATATGTCTGCTACTGGTAGTACTTCGTCTGCTTCAATCACTAGTAAATTTGCATTTGGAAAACCAGAAAAAGGTTGCCCGCTTTGGGCATATGTGTCATTGTTACAAAACAAAAAGGCAGGAGGTGGAAATGCAAGTTGGCGGTGTAACTACTGTGGTTTAACTTATAAAGGTTCATATTTTAGAGTGAAGTGTCACTTATTAAAGGAAAAAGGAAATGGCATAGTTGTTTGTTCGGGTGTTACTGATCAATATCTTTCAGAGATGATACAAATTGAGAGAGAAGCACATAAAAAATCTAGACAATTACAAGTTTCCTTACCTACTGGAACTACAAGTTTGAATCCACCTACACTTGAATCATTTGATGGAAGTAAAAGAAAAAGATTAGGTGAAAGCCAATTGGCAAAAGCATTTAACAATGAAGCAAGAGATCACTTGACATGTGAAATAGCAAGATTATTTTACTCTGCAGGTTTGCCTTTTAATGTAGCTAGAAACCCTTATTATGTTAGTGCATTCAAATATGCTTCTAACACCTCAATTTCGGGTTTTACTCCACCTAGTTACAATGCAATCAGGACTACACTATTACAGAAAGAGAAAGTTCATTTGATGAGATTGCTTCAACCTATCAAAGATACTTGGCCAGAAAAGGGAGTAAGCATAGTTACAGATGGGTGGACTGATGTACAAAGAAGACCTTTGATTAACTTTATGGCTATTTCAGATACAGGCCCTATGTTTTTAAGGTCTATTGATTGCTCTGGTGAGGTGAAAGATAAAAACTTTATTGCGGATGAAATTATGAAAGTTATTAATGGGGTTGGATCTCAAAATGTTGTGCAAGTTATAACAGATAATTGCACACCTTGAACCTTGCTTTTTTGAAAAATATTTGTGCTCCTAAAAATAATCCAAATAATGAGAGTGTTTATGTTGAAGTGTCATTGGATTATCCGCTATTAATGATGATGCCTTTTTTCATTAAGAACTTTATCATGAATCATTCCATGAGGCTAGCCATGTATAATCAATTTGTGCATCTGAAGCTACTTTCTATTGTTGAGACTAGATTTGCCTCCGTCATTGTAATGCTTAAAAGGTTTAAAACTATTAAGCATGGTCTCCAATCTATGGTCATTAGTGAAGAATGGTCTCACTATAGAGAAGATGATGTTCAAAAGGTGCCAATGTGAAAGAAACAATCTTGAATGACCTTTGGTGGGATAAAGTTGATTATATTCTAAGCTTTACAAAGCCCATCTATGAAATGCTTCGTTCTTGTGACACCGATATAAGCCAAACCTTCATTTGATTTATGAGAAATGGGATTGTATGATTGAGCAAGTGAAGCTAGCCATCTATCAACATGAGGAAAAGGAGTTGAATCAACATTCATCCTTCTATGGAGTGGTGTTTGACATCCTAATTTCTAGATGGAATAAAAGTTGCACACCTCTTCATTGCTTGGCTCATTCACTTAATCCTAGGTAAATTTAATTAACTTTCAAGTTCCAAGTTCTTTTACTTTTTCATCTAAGAGATGTACTTTGGTTTTTGTATTATAGTAATCACAATTTATATTTTGTATAATAGGTATTATTGTAGACAATGGCTTGAGGAAGCTCCAAAACGAGTCCCCCCACATAAGGACAATGAGATTTGTATGGGGAGAAACAAATGCCTCAAGGATTACTTTCCTGATTCTCAAGAAAGGCGAGAGGTCACTTCGTAGTTTGTTAAATTCTCAAGTGGTGAAGAAGAGCTTAGCCAATTTGATTGCTTGCAAGATAGGTGGGACTTGACACCAAAGGAATGGTGGGTCATGTATGGAGCTTCAATCCCCAAACTTCAAACCATTGCCTTGAAGCTCCTTTCACAACCTTCCTCTTCCTCTTGTTGTGAAAGGAATTGGAGCACATATTCCTTTATCCACTCCATGAAAAGGAATAGGCTAAATCCCAAGAGAGTGAAGATTTAGTTTTTGTCCACACAAATCTTCGTCTCTCTCAAGGAAGAATAAGAACTATAATGAGGGTGAGACTAAAAATGTGGGACATTGGTGGAGATGAATGGGATCCATTTGAAGGAGCTGGGATTCTTGAAGTTGCTAGTCTCTCTTGATGAACCGGATGATATTGTTTCATAATTCATTGTATGATTGTATCCAAGTTTGTATTTGTTTGTTTGTTCATGAACTATTTAATACGAGTTTGTTGTGAGTTTATGTAATACGTAGGAAGATTGCACTACGAAGTACGAGTTTAAAACAGGTATGCCATATCATAATCACTTTCATTTTATTATACCTTTTTCATTGATTTTGAGCTAACTTCATGAAAATCATTCAGATATTAAGATGGATGTGCAAGATATGCATAGCTTTAAATCTGCTTCATTTGATGTTGACATGCTGTGATTGACAAAGGTCTATCTATCTCTTCATTAATTCTTTTTGTATATGTTGGTCTTGCTTATATGTTGTTGACTTCATTATTCTGATTTATGATATTCTTGAAATGATGCTTCTTCAGGAGGAACTCTTGATTCTCTTATGGGAAGCACTGCAACCCCAATGACGGAGATCGCCTTTTATGTTGGTTTCAGATCTTTTCTTGCAAATTCAATTGACGACTTCTGGTATGTGTTTGTTGTTTAATTGTTCTTACTTTGAAGAAGAATATAAATGTCATTCTCATAGTCATAGTTAGAATAAAATTATTCACAAAACACTAGAATGCTCTTTAAAATATAGAATGCTCTATATAATTGTGTGTATATATATATATATATATTTATTTATTTATTTATTTTTTAATACTGCCGTACCCGTACCTTAGTTTTTTAGAAAATTGCGTACCCCGTACCCGTACCCGTACTGGGTACCGGTACCGTACCCGTATCCATGCAACATAGGTTTCAGGTTAACAAGTGACAAAGAAAGTCGGAGCCATCAATCCTTCAAATTCTCTATTTGATTTCCCACATCCTGAGATGGGTCACCTCCCAGGAAAACATAACAACTAGGAATTGATGGCATGTATAAGTTGGCTATTAATTGTCGAGGCTTCTAAATATTGAAAATCCTCATTTTCAAGAGATTTTTTTTGAGAATTTATTCAAGATCACCCTAAGCCATCCATCTTTTTTTGGTGAAACCACTAATGCAGTGTTCGTGTTAAAAGTGATATACAGACGTAGCAGTTACCTTGAGCTTACTTCTTGTTGCATCGACATGAGGGCTCTAATTCCACCACAACGGCTATGACCAATAACAAAAATATTTGGAACCTGCTCTCAATGAAATCAATAATCATGAGAAAAGGGCACACACTATAACACACGCAAGAAATAACTGAAGGATATGAGCAACCAAAAATCCTTGCCTCGAGAGTATTGACAGCAAATTCAAGAGCTGCGTTAGTTTCAGATGGCCCATTCTGCAGAAAACAAGAGGAATTTCCATAAAAGTTCAAAGCATCTATTGCAAACTATCTCTTAGACATGTTCAAATGAGAAAAAAAGGAAAAAGCACCAAACAGGACATCAATCGAAAGATTACCTCGAATGCGGGGACCAAATTCGCGACATTTCGGATAGTAAATGCTTCTCCTATCTGAATTCCTAAGATTTTGGAAGGGCAGACCCTCGAGTCTGCGCAAGCAATTACCATGAACTGCATCCAAAAAACCAATGCGTCCCGATTTATTTTAGCTGAGATAAGGAACCGAAAGCCCATAAAGAACAACTGTTCACTAGAATGCTTATCACCTTTGGAGTTTGGGCCTCAGCCAGGTCTCTGAATTTCTCCGAGTTTTTCCTGTCGAAACATGCACATGTGGGTGGAAGTTGGCCGAAAAACCAATGATCTCTTGAAACCCTGCTCAACTTTTTTGTTTCTACCACTTACAGAAATTGCTGGTTCTTGAAGGTTAGAAACCTATGCTTCATCTCCTCAAACAGTTCCAAACCATCATGGACTTTGGAGCTTTTGGGTTCATAAACTTCTTTGGTCAGCACAGCAGCCTCTCTGGACGCCTTCAATCTCAAAGAACAAGTTTTCCTGCAACCAAATAGCCCCTCTAAATCTCATACAAAGGCAATTGTTCACACGATTAGTTCGAAGTGATAAGCACCATACTAAGACCCAATTTCCTTTATGTTAGCAAGTTCTTTACTAAGGTAACCAATTTCAAGGACCAAATATAGATCTACTAGCATCAAGCAACACAGTAGGCAGATTAGAGGAATTCCATCCAGGGAAGCACAAATCAGCGGATTCCATCGAGTTTTCTTCACACGAATGCGGAATGCCCCATCTCTGACTGCGTTTTGGAACTCTGAATTATTGATTTACTCAAACTCGAGCAACCAACTAAACCTCACAAGAAACCACGCCACAAAACAACTAAAAGAATGAACCAAGAAACTGAAGTATATGGCTTACAATGAAGATCGGCGGCCCAAATCAGAGATCTGCATCACGAGAGACAAGATCAAAACGCAAACCCACTAATCAAACAAAATGGTACACATGAAAACGGGTAGAAAACGAAAAAGTTCGACCACCACCTTGATGGTTTCCGGCGACACTCGAGAAGAAGAGAGGAGGGGATGGTCAGAAGTGGAAACTGACTCTCCTTGGAGTGAAGACGAAGGCAAGCAGCGGGCGGCAGCCATGGCGAAGAAAGATTGGAACACGGTATTTAGGTTTTCTTCTTCTAGAGATTTAGGGGAATCCGTGGGTGAAGCGTTCGTTTTTATCGGTTTGAAGGTGGCGGAAAGCATGAGGCGGGGTTGTTCAACACCCTTCCACGCGTGTGTGCTTCTTGCCTGTTCTTCACACGTGCCTCCAAGTAAGTGGGATCTTGTGGTAGCGAAAAATTTGACAATTTATTTCCAATATTTATGGAAATTCCTTGTCTCAGTCATTATGATTTTGAATGAGAATCGTTTCGGTATGAGCCCAGTGGTACGAATTCTTTCAGATCAGTGCGTATAATTGAAAAAATATAACGAAAGAAACCCGCACAATATTCTTCTACAAATAATAGATTTTCATATTAAAACTACACCTATAGAACTGAGTCAGGCATATTTGATCATAGTTGAAATATCTGCTATTCAATCCGACTGATTATGGAATATGGCTCAATGAACCAATTTGGGTGTGGGTCAGGTTTATGAGACTATGCCTATGCATCTCACAAGTAGACATGTCCGGTTTCGATCTGGCTCGGCGGGTTGAACTGCATGTAACCCGAAAGTGACAATCCAGAACTGTCGATTCCAAGTACTTTTCAGGTTTCAGTTTTAAAGTTATCTTTTTTTCCGAAAGAAACTGGAACCAATTTGAAACTGGAGCCCACTTAAAACTGAAACCAACATTAAACCCAAAACTCATGGAACCAGACCCAGACCCAGACCCACAGGGAGTCATTTCAGCTCCAATTCAGGTTTTGGTGAACCACCGGTTTGGAGCTGAAGGGCAGGCATTGACAACAAACATTGAGCTGGCTGGGACACGAAACCAGTCGTCCAGCAGACACTGATTGTGAGTGTCAGAAGGAGAAATGAAAAGCTAAAAGCCGTAGTCTTTGATAGTTTATGTCGCAAAAATCCTTGAGTTCTTCATTTTTTAACTCGTATGTTGGCGCTTGCTGCATCTCATAATAGAATAACATGCTTGTACACACACATAATAATATATACTGAGAAAGAGAAAGAGTAATAAGCATCCCTCTTATATATTTGTTATATTTTTTAAACTAACAAGAAAGGAAAAGTATCTTTTATGCTTGTATTGAGATTTTTTAGGATAGACAAAGGTAAAAGGTGGTATCTCTCTCTCTCTCTCTAATATGATAAGCATGCATACTCTCAACTATTTGATCAAGGCTACGTATTACTATTTTGATTTTAGTTTTAAAGATCTCAACTGTAGATCTTAAATATTAAACAATTGAGATTTTTAAGGAGACTTGAGGACGAACGAATATGCATATGCACTATTCTCTCTCTTTCTCTCTCTCTCTCTCTCTCTCTCTCTCTATATATATATATATATATATATATATATATATATATATATATATATATATATATATATATATATATATATATATATATATATATATATATATTTATATGTACCCTCTCTCCTTTTGCAAGGCAGACCCAACGGGTGACGTGCTTATCGACTTTGGGTGCATTTATTGTTTGCCACAAGCGGTTGAGAAAGCGGTACATCCCCCCTTTCGCACGAATGTTAGAGAGGCAGCCCCACATTTTGTTTGCTTTATATGTTTCATTCTGAGGATTCAGTACCTGTTCACATTATTCTCTCATCTTTGGTTGATAAACTGGGATGACCAGATACACCTCCTCTATATCAATCTTTGAACCTCTTTGGTTGGGTTCGCCACCCCTTGAAGACTCCTGCTTCATATGTTCATTATGTGGTCTGTTACATGGATTCTTTGTTTCTACACGGTCTTATCATGTGTCATGATAGCAATTAACTCAATATAAATTAGATCATTATTTATTATTTATTTTCAACAAGTCAACATCTTCCTCTTTTAACATTTTATAATTAGTTTTTCATATCTTCTTAGAGGAGCATCTTTGAGTATCTTTTTATGTCATCCGTAATAATAGTCTCAAGAAAATAGGTCTAGGCTGGAATGGTATCGATCCATGGGCACGGTTGGAGCCAAACCCGTTATGGTCAGGGTCTGCTAATACTGAATAAACTGATCCATCATTTTGGTTTACCAATGATTTTGGCATATATGGAGCTAGAAGTGGCCGGTTTGGACACCGTTTGGTAGGTTGAATCGAAACTCGAAATGCCTCTGAAACATCTCTAAAGGACGCACACTAATTTGGTTCAAACCGAAATGGCTCAATCTGAGGGTAAAGCTCTCCCAACACTGATTTGCTCCATTCTCAAAATTCGAACTCAAGACCTTGGCTCTAATTTTTTCAATTAAATGGTTTATATGACATAATATCAAAGCACAAAGACCACTAACGGTATATCAAACCAACCTCTTAGTGTGGGTAAGGCCTGGTTTTGGTTTGACGTTATATATTTTTCTTTTGGTTTTAACGGTGGCCGGAGCCGTGTATCCACCAGGAGTCGAACAACTGCAGCGGCGATAACTTCCAATGCGCACTGCCAGAATCACCGGAATTTTTTAGTTATTATCGAAATACAAGAAACTACTTCTGTGATCATTTGTAAAAGTAGGCCTCTATTGAGAAAAATCAACACAAAGAATGATTCATAAATAGCCAAGAGAGAGAGACCAGTGTGTTGACTGCCTAGTGTTGACTCGTTCAAGCTCTGCACCAAGCCGAGTCGCCCATCAACGTTGCCAGCCGTTGGACGTTAAGATCCTAACGTCTCGGGAACTCTCCGCCTCACTGCGGAATGTCCACAGGGGTTACCTACGTTATTTGAGATGAGGTCAATGAAATGGCCATTCTCGGCTCGGGTAACGGCTGGACTGAAGAGAGACCGGATATGTAATGGACAGTCGTTACCGAAAAATCCAGTAACGGTCATCCGTTACCACTCCCAGATGAGAGAAGCCACGAGAGGAGAAAGCCGGACGACGGGGGAGCGGGTGCCTATAAAAAGGCAGTCACTTACAAGGTGAAACACAGTTTTTAACAGATTAAGAGATACACAGATTCACCGATTCACAGTCGTCTGAGAAAACCCTCGTGTGCAAACCTCGCGACATCAACATCCGTTGCGCTCACTGAAACTCCGGCGACCCAGAAGACAGAAAGGTAAGAGCCGGAAATCTCCTACAGTGGTATCAGGGCCTGGTTCCCTGCAAAAAAAAAAAAAACAGAGAGAAGAGGGTTAGAATTTTTTTTTTTTTAGAAATAGAGAGAGAAGTCGGCGGTTGGACAGGCAAAGCCAGAAGCAGGCCGGCGGAAAGCCCCAAAGATAAAGCCAGAGGCAAGCCGGCGGAAAGCCCTAAAGGCAAACTAGCGGAAAGCCCCAAACGCAAAACCAGAGGAAAGCCCCAAAAGGCAAAAATCCGGCAAGCCAGAAAAAGCCCGAAGGCGAGACAGAAACAGCAAGCGACGAACAGCAGCCGGTTGGAGTGCTTGGAAGAAGAAGAACCCGACAGCCGACAGCCGATGCCGACAGTCGGCCATTGGCCGAACCTCTCTCTCTATGAAAAAATCCACATTTGTAAAGCTTTTTTATTTTTCGTTTTTATAACGATATAAAAAAAAAACCCGCAGTTTTCAGAAAACCGCGACGGGGAAAACTAGTGGTTTTCAAAACCACCATCGGTTTCCCGAAAACCACCTCGGGTTTTGAGAGAGAAAGACAGAACTGCCCCCGTCGTTTTCTAATTATTACGAAATTGCCATTGTAAAAGGACAAGTTTACCCTTGGTCATTTTTGAAAATTACAAAAATACCGGGGGCTGTTAATTTACGGTTTTATCCAACCCGGTTTGGAAAATATCGTTTTTGCCATTCAATCAAAAGACAAGTTTACCCATATTCCTTTTTAAAAAATTACAAATTCATCTTGAGAGTTAAAATTATGATTTTAACCCCGATCAGTTACGAATTTTACAAGAATACCAAATAGTGATTTTACGAGTTTGTCCTTGTGATTTTTTTAAAAAAATACAAAAAGGGACAAATAAGTAAAATTACAGATTTATCCTTTGGTATTCGTTTAAGGGTTTAGAGGTAGAAAAACCCTTAGAAAAATTATTAATTCTGCATCAAGTTAACGTGTTTCTTGCTATGTGTTTTTTCCTTTGTTTTCTTTAGAAAGAAAAAGACCGCTTGCTTAGTATTTTGCTAAACAAAAATGAGTTCTAGGATATATGTATCCGAACTGGCAAAAACAGAAAAACTAAACGGTCTGAACTTCCAGATATGGAAGAAAAGAATCCCGTTAGCTCTAACACTACAAGGTGTAGAGTATGTGTTAAAGGAAATAGTGCGTCCTCCACCACCAAACGCAAATCAACAACAGTTAGAAATGTATAAAACATTTTTAAAAGACGATACCATAGCAAGAACTGTAATGTTAACTTATATGGAGGATGACCTGAGTAGAGTCTTTAAAGAATTTGAGACTGCGAAAGAGCTGTTTGACTCGTTAACAGCTAAGTATGATACAACTGCAAAGTTGCATATGCAGTTGCTACTACAAAAATACAACTCCTTTAGAATAAAAGAAGGAGAAAATGTAGTAGAATATATAAATCATATGCTGGTAATGGCTAGGGATTTAGCTGTAGCAAAATCAGTCATCCCCGAACCAATGCAGATATCAACTATAATGAACAGTCTACCTCCATCATGGAATGTGGTCACCACTGCCTTAAGGTTAGGGCCTGAAATCAACCTTTCGGAATTGTCCTTAAAGCTAGTAATTGAGCAAGAACACATGCTCAAAAACAAAAGGAAAAAACTGCTAGCAGTCTAGGATGAGTTGGTATCTAGCTCCAAATCCAACCAAAAAAAGAAACCAAATAAAAAGTTTGGCAAGAATAACAAGAAAGGCGGTCAAGCTTTTAAGAAATCACAAGAAACCGCTTCTCGGATCAAGTGCTTCAACTGTGGAAAGATGAGGCACTACAAGAGGGACTGCCACAACTAAAAATGTAGAGGAAACAACCCACAACGCGGACAATCGGAGAAGCAGGACATAATCTGTGTAATTTCAGAATGCCTGTACTTGGACCGCCCAATTACAGGTTGGTGGATAGACTCCGGAGCTACAAGACACATCTCAAAAACCAAGGAAGGGCCAATTGATCTAAAGGAATATCAACCCGGAGAACATCGTGTGTACATGGGAAACAATATTTTTTTCGATGTTTTGGGTATTGGATCCTTTAGGATATTTGTACAAGGCAAATCAATTGTACTGACCGATGTGTTAATTGTGCCATCTATAAGACGCAATATGGTCTTCGTCCCTGCCTTAGTAAAGAAAGGTTTTGAAGTTAGGTTTGTACCTAACAAGGTGACTATGGGAAAACATGGGAGAATCTTGTTCTCAAGAGAATTTGATGTAGAACATGAACTGTTCAAGTTATCTGATAATGAAAATCATCAATCTTCTGTTTATATTGAAAGTGTCTTTTCTATTGATGTGAATATGTGGCATAAATGCCTAGGGCATATAAGTCTGGAAAAGTTGAGAAAATTATCCAACTTTGACTTATTACCCGAATTTGAGAAAAAGACTTTTAATAAATGTGAAGCTTACATACAAGGAAAAATGATAAGGAAAGTCTTTCCCAAGGAAACAAAAAGGGCAACAACCCTGTTAGAGATTATTTACACAGATTTATGTGGATCTTTCAGAGTAAAGACACATTGAGGAAAGGGTTACTTTATAACCTTTATCAATGATTACTCTAGATATATGTATATATATCTTTTAGCACCTAAATCAGAGGCACTTGAAGCATTTAAAGAATACAAACAAGAAGTGAAAAATCAATTAGGGCAAACTATCAAAGTTTTGAGATCAGACAGAGGAGGTGAGTATACCTTAGCAGAATTTTTTAGAATTCTGTAAAGACTTTCGTATTACTAAATAAAATACAATGCCTAGAACACCTCAACAAAATGGTGTAGCTGAAAGATACAATAGAACCCTATTGAATATGATAAGGTATATGATTATTGATGCCTCTCTACCAAGGGTCTTTTGGGGAGAAGCGGTAAGCACAACTGTTTACGTGCTCAACAGAGTACCATGTAAAGCTGTGTTCACTACACTATATGAGATGTGGTTTGAGAGAAAACCCAACCTAGGTCATCTTAGGAGATGGGGATTAATTGCACATGTCAAGATCCTTGAACAGTTTAGAGATAAACTAGACAGTAGGTCCTTGAGGTATATATTTATTAGATATCCAAAAGGTTCAAAAGGATATCGGTTCTATCATTAGGACCAAGGACTCATTGAAAGCAGAGATGTTGAATTCTTAGAAGATTCTAAGAATGACATCCTGGAAAACAATGAAGAGTATGTTGATGATTTGGTAGATTTTGACCAATCATCTTTTGAGCCCATAGAAGAACTTCCTGAAACTACCGATACCTTAATTGGACATAAGAGGCCAAGAGCCTCTCCATCCTATTTAAAGGATTATCACACTTATCTTTCAGAAGAAGTGTGTAATTCGGTAGATTTAGATGAATTGACTGATAACTTGACTTATCAGCAAGCAATGAATTCATCAGAAGTAACAGACTGGGAGAAAGCCGTGGATGAGGAAATTGAATCCATTGAGAAAAACCAAGTCTGGAAATTGACTGATTTGCCAAAAGGAAGAAAAGCTATAGGCTGTAAATAGGTTCTGAAAAAAAAATATAAGGTCGATGGTACAATTGACAAATTTAAAGCGAGGTTGATTGCAAAGGGTTTTTCGCAAAAGGAAGGGATAGACTATGTTGAGACATATTCCCTAGTTGCAAAATTTGCATCCATACGTATAATCCTGGCAATATCTACATACTATGATTTGAATTTACATCAGTTAGATGTAAAGACCGCCTTTCTAAAAGGTGATTTAGAAGAAATCATATACATACAACAACCCGAAGGATTTGTGATTGAAGGCCAAGAAGATAAAGTGTATAGGTTTGAAAAAATCCTTATATGGCCTAAAACAGTCACCTCGACAATGGTATTTGACTTTTCAAAATGTCATTATAGAACTTGAGTTTGTGGCTAACAAACTTGATCATTGTGTTTATGTTTAGAAAAGTGGGAGCCACTTTGTTATCTTATCTTTGTATGTCGATGACATATTGTTGACTGGAAATGACAATGAAATGATTGTCAAAACCAAGTCATGGTTGAACTCCAAGTTCGAAATGAAAGATATGGGAGAAGCATCCTATATCCTGGGTATAAAGATCTCTCGAGATAGAGGATCTAGACTCTTATGCCTGAGTCAAGAGAGATATATAGACTATATCCTCAAGAAGTTCAAAATGGGTGAATGCAAGTCTGCAGATACACCTGTTACAAAAGGGGTGAAACTAAGTAAGGCTGATTGTCCCAGTGAAGGAGACGATAAGTCTAATGTTCCTTATGCTCAAGCTGTTTGCAGCTTGATGTATGTTATATTGTGTACAAGACCTGATATCAGCTTTGTTGTTGGTCTTGTCAGTAGATATCAAGGTAATCCATGTTGGCAGCATTGGATAGCTGTAAAAAGGATTCTAAGATATCTGAAAGGAACAAAGGACTTGAAACTATGTTTTCAAGCAAATGAATTAGAAGTGGTAGGATACTCAGACACTGACTTTGTTGGGAGCAAAGATGACAGCAAATCAACCTTAGGACAAATATTCTTATTTAGAGGTGGTGCTGCTTTTTGGGCATGTAAGAAACAGGGTTGTGTAGCATTGCATACACAGGAAGCTGAGTATATTGCTTGTTGTATGGCTGCAACAAGTGCTGTCTGGATAAGCCGCTTCATACATGATTTGAAGCTGAAAATAACAGATGAACCGGTGGTTATCTATTACGATAATAATGCAGCAATTACTCTTATTAAGAGTGGAGCAGATTGTTCAAAAAGAAAGTATATAATGGTAAAATACTACTATGTTCATGATATGGTTATGAGAAAGGAAATATCCATCTCATACATGCCAACAGAAGACATGTTGACAGACTCCTTAACCAAAGGCATAACGAAAGAACTCTTCTCAAAACATGTTAGAAACATGGGTTTGAGATATGTTGTTGTATAGGTAAATAACCATACAACGGGTGATTTGTTGTGTAGGGAAATAACCACACAACAGGTTCTGATTGCAATAGTAATTAGGGATCGACATAACTAGGGAAAACCCCGGAAAAGTTAGAGGAAAACTAGTATGTCGATACACTTGGCTCGAATGGCCAAGTGGAAGATGTTACAATGAAATGGTCATTCTCGACTCGGGTAACGGCTGGAGGAGAGGCCGAATATATAACGGACAGCCGTTACCGGAAAATCTGGTAATGGCCATCCGTTACCACTCCCAAACGAGGGAAGCCACGAGAGGAGAAAGCCAGACGATGGGGGAGTGGGTGCCTATAAAAAGGCAGTCACTTACAAGGTGAAACACAGTTTTTAACAGATTAAGAGATACACAGATTCACCGATTCACAGTCGCCTGAGAAAACCTTCGTGTGGAAACCTCGCGACATCAACATCCGCTGCGCTCACTGAAACTCCGACGACCCAGAAGACAGAAAGGTAAGAGCCGAAAATCTCCTACAATCATTACCATTTTCACTACTCTAATTTACAAGCCACAAACACATTTAGATTTATATGATCATCATCTTCCATATCAGGCCCATCGATCTTTTGTATGGTTCTAATGTAAATTTACTAAGGTTGTGTTTAAATTCGAGTGCTTTTGATAAAGTAGAAAGAGAACTTAGATCACCTAATTTAGATTCTCATTGTTGAATTCTGTTTATATAATAACAAAAAGAATTCTTGATCTTCCAAGTACCACTCACTGGTAAAGTAGGAACTCAGGTTTCGCTTGAAGTGCAATTAATCAAGTTTTCAATTGGTTTTTAAGTAACAAATTATACTTCGGACTATCTAAAATCGTCCGATAATTGATGCGAAAAGCAGTCGGAAATGATTGGGATCGAACCTGTGGCATACTGCCGTATATGCAAGAAGAATTGAATTCTTCGACAACTCTTAGAATCGGGAGTTCTCGCTCACAAATCTGTTCTTGAGAATTTATCAAAAGATACTGAAAACAATTTCTCGGGATCGGGAGAGAGATGTGAAACTAACCATGAAAAAGGAGCCAAACACTTGGATCACCTGCACCTTCTTTCTTCTCGAACCAAATGAGAAAGCAATCATTGATTTACCAGCAAAAAAGAGAACAAGAATTGATAGCGATGATGATCAAAGAGGAAAGATTATTGTTGAATCAAGCTTGTGGTTGCCGCTACAAAAGCAAAATGCATTATGGAAAGCTTGTGGAATCATCTAAGCCCCCTCTTCGTTCGTTGCTATCGCCATCAATAGCCAGATGTCCGGTTGAAGCTATTCTTCCCACATCATCGGATGTCAAAGAGGTCAGCGTCGACGGCTATTGTGACCATCGTACTTAAGTCGCATCTAAATCCACCGGACCAGATCCTTTAACTCATGTTATGAATGTTTATGGAAAGAGAACCCCGCTCTTTACAAGGACTTGTTTCGAAATGAACGGATTCGAGAAGTGAAAACGGAAAACAGGAGAGCAAAGAAAATTTAACAACTCTCCGTACCGCCAACCCCTCTCTCTATTGGTTTTAGAAAGTTTAGGTTCCTCCAAGCCATAATTTGCTTGGATTCATGTTGTTTGTGAAGCCGACTGATGCTTGGTCTTTGCGGTGGTTTCTATCTGACTTCTTTTGTTCCTGTATGATTTGGAGCGAAAATACTTTTAGAATGGTGTTTGAGGTTTCTTCGTAGCGGCCTTCCTAAGGATACAATGTTTATTTAGTTGTTTTTCACTTTATATCACCATGCTTGGGCTGCGGTTTTCTGCCTGTACTACGATTTTCCTTGCATTTAATGGTTTCTGTTGATATATGGCCTTTGCCTTTTACGGTTTTCCCTTTCTTCTTCTCTCTTTGTGTTTTTTTTTTCTTTTTTCCTCCTCTTTCTCTTTCGTTAACAAAAAGCGTACTTTTTAACTTCATTTTTTTTTTGCAGGGTCTCCGACCTTTGACGACGGCTCTGATACTAGTGATGACCGGATCCCTTGAAGCCGACTGATGCTTCATCTTTCCGGTTGTTGGTGTCCGACTTCTTCTGTCCCCGTCTGATCTGCGGTGGAAATATTTTTAGAATGGTGTTTGAGGTTTCATCACAACGGCCTTTCCAAGGAAACGATGTATATTCAGTTGTTTTTCACTTTGTATACGCACTGCTCTTTATTTCTTAGCTTTTACGCAGGGTTTCTCTTTTCTGAGCAGTTATATCCGGACTGTTATTGGAAAATCTGGTAACGGTCCGACGGTTATAGTTTTAGCCCTAATGGTAACTCCTCTTCGAGTAACGATCTGGATGATCAGTGCAGCTGTTACCCGACTGAGTTGTCGAGAATGACCACTCTAATATATGTAACAGTTTGTGTTGTACTATTTGATCAATTTTTTTGTGTTTATAAAGGAAAATTAGTTTTCAATGGGCAAGATTCGGACTTCTCTCTAATGAATCTCGGCATGAAAGAACATGGTAGGATCTAATCTTCCCGCCCCCGCCCCCTTTGGATCTCCACCGGAATCCATGAGAAATGCAGAGACAAAGACGAGGGTGGAATTGTGAAATGGGATGGAAATGGGACTTTGAACCCAAACCCTTCCCCGCCCTATGAACATTCCTAACTCATGTGGTTGGATCCATATTGGAGAATTGGTTCTTGCCAGAGTTATCTGGAAGTCGGGTTTGAGTGAGGGTCCTGTCCTGCCGTCGGTTACTGTTTCCGTTTGGTTTCAGTTTTATTCGAAATTTGATGAAGTAAAGATGAGATTTTAAAACTAAGTACGGTGACAGAGGCGGATCGGGGACGGGTACATAAATACTCAGCCTCTCAATTTTGTATTTGGTACCTGCCCTGCCCCTTGCGAGTATGAGTATGGGACATTTTTGCGGGTAACAGGTCAGGTAGGGGTGCATATTCCCCAATTTCAACTACAAGAAATTTTAAAAGTAAAACTATTTTAACTGCCAAAATTCAAATGATTGAAAAGTTTTAAGATTAGAAAGCTAAAAATTCTTTAATATTTTACAATTCAATATCATTTTCATGCAAACGCAAAGACACATATACATGCACACATACGTATAGATATATGGTATACAGATATGGACGCCTACTTCTTATCCTGTACCCTCTCCTTGCTCCGTCGAACCAACTTGATTAATCTCCATGTCGAACTGGAACTCATTCAAACTGGGTATTCTCTGACCAATTAGGTTCGGGTTAGACCCGGGTCCCATGGGTCGAGCCAATATTCCCGTTCTGATAACCAGAACTCAACTGTGGGGGGTCCCTGGTGTCGGTTCTGATTCCCGGAATTTTGATTTGTGCCGATTTCAGGGCAGTTCGCTTCCAGTTTAACCCACCGCACTGGATCTAAACTGGCTACCTCCACGCTAAAATAGGCCAAAGAATGCATCGTTTTGATGCACCATTTCGTGAATCAATTGCATGGATCTTTATATGGTTGGTGCTCAACATGCATACGGTTGCTGCTCAATATCCTGTTTTCAGGTTAGATCTTTTGCCTTACTTACTCAACTACATTTATTTGTAATAAGCTTATGAATTATAACTGGGATTGTTAGAATACTTCTGCACTAGTGATTTTTATCACTGACGTTGCTCACTCATGTCTCAAAGATATTATATTTTTTCAAAGTATTTTAAAAATTCTTTTGTCATAAAAAAGCAACATGTGATCATGCCTGAAGTAGAAGGGGTCCGGCTTTCATGCATGACTGTCACTGTTTGGTACTTGGTGAACGTACAAAAATGCAGTTATATTATTTTCAGATGTTTTAAACAATTAAAGGTTAAATGTATCATTTAACTTTACTGGGTTGTGGGAGACCCACTTTAGTACGAGGTAAGTCATTGCCTCATTTGAAATCTGAAAATTTCCTAGATTTGTCAATATATATAAAAAAGTACAATTTTTTTGTAAACATAAAATACAAATGTGTCCCTCTCGTAATACGAGTGCACCTAAACCCAAAATAATTCTTAGGTCTACTGTTACTACTTCATACTTGTGACCATAATTCATGTCCTGGCAAATAGACAACCATCAACAAGCAGTTGTCTGATAGGTTTAGGCAGGCTAGCACTTGAGTGCAATGCTATAATCAAACACAACAATAAAAAATTATGAATCAACTCAATTTGGATCAAGCCTAATCCATGTCAACTGAATTCATCCACCACCTATCATGATCAAACAAATCCTAAGTTTGCCATAAACAAATTCCAAGAGAAAAAGCACAAAATAAGGTATGAAACAGCTTGCACTACAAGAGGATCACCGATCATGTCTTGTTTCAAAAGGAAAAATTACCTAGATCATCTACGCTGAAGGATCCACGAGCCTACTACCACCATCATCAATCACAAACGAACGATCCTAAAGCCCATGTATGACAGAAAGACCGTGTATTATACTGGCAGGTACTCAATCCAAAACGAACGTCAAATGGTGATTCATAAATGCACAGACCAGGATGACAAACAGTCCGTTCAATCAATAAAGGGATCAGATACACAAAAACAATCCAACAATTCATAACTACCAACACGAGTAGAAAATAAATGAAAAAAACGATCCCTGGCGTGTAAAACCAAATGACCTCAGAGATAGCAGCCTAGGGTTGCCGGAAACGAGATCCACGACGATTCCACTGAACGAAGGACCGAAGGATGTTCCCAAACTAGAGAGAGAGAGAGAGAGAGAGAGAGAGAGAGAGAGAGAGAGAGAGAGAGAGAGAGAGAGAGAGAGAGAGAGAGAGAGAGAGAGCAAAACGATCGATCAAGCTATCAGAACCAAATGACTTTGGGCACATTCCTCCCTTTCGTTTGTACTCGCGGGAGCCAGCCCCGTGCTATTTAACGGTAGAGACGTAACAACAGGGGTACGATTGATGCGACACGAGACAATGATGTTGAACCGAAGCATCAAGCCCGTTGTTACACACTTAAAATTTAGGCGTTGATACAGCCTGTAATAGTAAGTAAACGAGTGATGTAGCTTGACACCTGAAATTCTGTATTTTAGACACGCACCCCGGGCGTAGAGAGAGTTGGTCAGCGCGATCGTCGATGGGGTCCGTCGAATGCTAACCCTATTCAAGATCTTCTCTTTCCTCGATTACAATGGTCTCACTGATGCCTCGAGCGCCCTCTGCAAATCGTGGTGATGACACCATACGCTAGCCTAAATCCAATTACACTCCCCACTCTACCCATCGAGGCTGCTTTTCACCATCGAGAGGATTCGATCCTATCACCCCATCTACCTCGATTGCTTTCAATTGCCTTCACGGTCAATCGTTGACAGTGTACTGTCGCCATGATCATCCTCACCGATCACAACCTGATCATCATCTATACTATACTTGGTAATGAAGGATTCGTAGCAGCCCGATAATCCTCAAAGAGCACAAGCTAAAGAGGTATCCACTGCAATAGATGGACATCTCTATCAACTGATATACGAAGAAAGAATGAAAAGCACAAACCTTCAATTTCATTATGAAGTCCAAGTAAGGTTGGAATCATCAAAACATGGATCCAAGCTCTAATTTATTCAGTCCTTCCGCAAGGAGTGCGCTGTCTCCGGCAACAATGCTAACTTACTCTACAGGCATTAAAAATCATTTGATATGATATTTATTTGAAGACATTTTACCTAAGGATGGCCTTCTATGGATTCGGTTTTCGAAAAAAATGCATTTTATCAAGTTACCAGAATAGATATAAGTGGGAAGTTCGGACTCACCCGCTGAGGGAAGAGATTACCACTTCAGGCCACTCTATGGAATCAAAACGTACATCCTTCACAACAATAACCACCAAAACTCTTCTAATAAGCAGTATCAGCAAACCAACTTTGGGCCTGGTCCCTATCATCTCAATTCATCCAAAAAGACACTGAAAGGTTGATTTACGTGCTGAGCGTACTTTAACATGAATCTCAAGTTTTACATAACTAATAAGTTGATGGAGTTATTATATATAGAATTAACACAGGTAGGCTAAAATAAAGATGTGTCTACGATATTTTGTTCCATAAGAAGCTATCTTTAAAGTTGAACAATAAATATAAAGCAACAGTCAGACCAACAATACTATGTAGTACCGAGTATTAGATAGTCAATCATCAACATATATAAAAGAAATGTTCATGGCAAAAATGAAGAGTTGAGGTTGATGTATAGTCATGAATCAAAGTTTCATTGCAATATAGCCTCGTTCAAGGAGTCAAAGATGATAGTTGCATCAGTCAATGATGTCAACATCCACAAATAACGCAAAGATCACTTAAGGTGTTCCATTCAGGATTTTGAAGTTATTTTACCCATGGATTACATATCTTCAGTATAGAGAACTATTTGTGAAGACTACGGATTTAGCTGGTATGGAAGAGATTCCTACTTCATACTTGCGATCATGATTCATGTCCTGGCAAATAGACAACCGTTAACAAGCAGTATCTGATAGGTCTGGGCAGGCTTAGCACTTGAGTGAAATGTCATAATCAAACACAAGAACAAAAAAATATCAATGAAACCAAATTGGGTCAAGCCTAATCCGTATCAACTGAATTCATCGCACAGCCTATCATGATCAAACAAATCCTAAGTTTGCCATAAACAAATTCCAAGAGAAAAAGCACAAAATAAGGTAAGAAACAAATTGCACCACAATAGGATCGCGGATCATGTCTTCTCTAAAAAAAATTACCTATATCATATATGCTCAAGGATCCATGAGCCTACTACAACTACCATCATTCACAATCAAACGATATAAAGAGGAACGTATATTATACTGGCAAGTGGCAGCTACTCATTATCCAACACGAATGTCAAACAGTGATTAATATATGTATAGACCTGGATAACAAACAAGCCGGTCAATCAGGGATCAGATGCACAAAAACAATCCAACAAATCAAAACTACCAACACGAGTAGAAGAAAATAAGTGAAGAAAACGATCCCTGATGTGTAAAACAAAATGACCGTCGAGATAGCAGCCTGGGGTTGCCGGAAACAAGATTCACGGATATTCCAATGACCGAAGGACGTTCCCAAACTTCAGAGAGAGAGCAAAACGATCAGAGAGAGAGAGAGAGAACCAAACGATCAGAGAGAGAGGGAGAACCAAACGAACAGAGAGAGAGGGAGAACCAAACGACTGGGTTTTACTTTCCTCTCTTTCGTTTGTACTCGCGGGAGCCAGGCCCGCGCTATTTAAAAGTAGAGATATCAACAACAGGGGCACGTTTGATGCGACACGGGACACGTAATCATAAACCGAAGCATCAAGCTCGATATCACGCATGTAAAATTTAGGCGGTGATACAGCATGGAATAGTAAGTTAACGGCCGAAGTAGCTTGGCACCTCAAATTCTGGACAGGTATGCAGGAGGGGCTGGAGAGAGAGAGAGAGAGAAAGGGGGGGGGGGGGGCCTTGTCCTTGCGGTCGTCAATGGAGTCCGTCGAGTCCTTACCTCTTCAAGGTCTTCACTTTCCTCGATTATCACGATCTCACTGGTGCCAAGCGCGCCCTCTGCAAATCGTGGTGATGACACCAGACGCTAGCCTAAATCCAATTGCACTCCCCACTCTACCCATCGAGGCTACTTTTCACCATCGAGAGGATTCGATCCTATCACCCCATCTACCTCGATTGCTTTCAATTGCCTTCACGGTCAATCGTTGACAGTGTACTGTCGCCATGATCATCTTCACCGACCGCAACCTGATCATCCTCTTTACTTGGTAATGAAGAATTGATAGCAGCCCGGTAATCCTCAAAGAGCACAAGCTAAAGAGGTGTTCATTGCAACAGATGGACATCCCTCTCGCTCAGATCTTTTGAACTCGTGATGAAGGCTTCTAAATAATTTCTGTTTCTCAATTGTCACCAGTTCGATACCACGGGAGTGCATCTGGCTTCAAACCCCCTGACACAGAAAAAGGAAAAGAAGACCAGAAAATATTTGTAAAAATCATGACGGCTTTTGATTCTTAATTTTGTGCATCGTTGGTTCGAGTCCATCATCCATGACAACAACTTAGTACTATCTAAGATATATCACAATATTGACCAACGATTCATGTAACTGAAATCACCGAATATTGGAAAAGGAACTACTCTTGGTTTTGTTTTTCCTTTTCAAGATAAATTTCGATTGGGTCTAGATCTTGTTGAAAATTTGGATTTCAAGCATATTTGGATCGGATTTTATAAATCCAATCTAATATCCATTAGGTCTGTGGTTCTAAACCCAGCTCGGCCCAGCTTCAAATATGGGTCAGAGAATGTCCTCTGAAACAGACCCATTTGACATCTTATTCAAAATTATTGCTCCATACACACCGCTACCAGGATTAAGTATTAGATGTAAGTATTTGATTCAAGATTTGAGGTTATTAATGCTATAACTAAGGCCTAGATTCACGTAGATTTATAATTATGGTTTCAAAGAACCATATTTTTGTGTTTGATTTACGAGATGTAATAATGCTTAGATTTTGGTGTAACGTGAGATGACGAAAGGACTTGAATTTTCAAGTAAAGCTCATGAATCCAGTTCCTTTGGTTCACCTCTCTCTAATGTCCGTACTTTTTATTGGATTTGAAACTATAAAACTATAGTTCTACGTTGGAGTTGTGCATTTGATGAACAACTAAACGTGAGACTGCAAATACAAAAATGAAGACCCAAATTCCCTTGAAACCACAAATCAAATACACCCTAATGAGCCATCTCTGCTCAGCCCAACGCCTGATGACTAACAAGATGAAGGTCATGTGTTCGATACCAAGGCGTGCATCTGGCTTCCACCTCCCCACCCCAACAAAAGAAAAGGTTTCCATGATGGGTCAGTTTGCCTGGTCCGGTTCCGACCCGACCCGACCCAACTGCGTTACTCCCATGGGCTGATGGAGTTTTCCGTGTCAGACTTTACGTTGGCTCCTCTTCTTCCCCGCCAACTCATCTGGACTCTGACCCTGAAGAAAGCCCGATCTCCGGATCCCGCCGGCTGGTATCCGCCGGTTAGACGCCACCATGATTTGTCAATTCTTCGTGTTATCTCAGAGAGGCGATAACATCGTCTTCCGCGATTGTTAGTTCCGGGATCCTTTTCATCCCTCTCCTTCAAATGCTTTGTTCCATCGGACGCTCTCTTGGAATTCAGGATTTTCTGTGTCACTTTGAATCGTCCATTTTGGTTTCATTGCTGGATTCGCTTGTTTGCTTTTGTGTCATTGGATTAGCTGAAAGGTCGTCTCCGTTGATCATTGTTTTTGTGGTGGTGCAGATCGTGGCGAGGTACAGAAAGGGAGCGCGGAAGTGTTCTTTCGGAAGGTCAAGTTTTGGGAGGGGGAGGAAGGAGAAGAGGCACCGCCTGTTTTTGTAGGTATTCCTTCACTGTATGGCTGCCTTCATATTTCTTCGTTTGTGTGTGTGATAAGTAAAGCCTAAAAGTCCGTCTCATGACTTCTTGGATCTAAGAGTAAAAAGTCTTTCACTAGGCCAAAAATCGAGTTGTGTAGGGCCGTCTTCATCTTATCCTCGCGTAATTGCTTTTGGAGTCCTGATGCCAACAAATCAAAGCAGGGATCAAGTCTATCTTCTATTGTGATCATTCCATCGAAATTATCAAATAATGCCGTTGAGTTGAATTTCTTCTAATGCGTTTGTTTGGGGTACCAGTTGGATGACACCTTATCAACTAACTTAATTGTTCCTTTTATGATATGCAGAATATAGATGGGGTGAACTATATACATGTGAAGGTTGCTGGTTTGCTATTTGTCGCCACAACAAGGGTCAACGTGTCTCCTTCCCTTGTTCTGGAGCTATTGCAGAGGATTGCTCGTATTACCAAAGACTACCTTGGTGTTCTAAACGAGGAATCACTTAGAAAAAATTTTGTTCTTGTATATGAGTTGCTCGACGAAGTTATTGTGACTTGTGAGTACTTTATTCTGAGATGTTTGTCGGATAAGTTGAATTATAAGTGCTTGAAATTATTTTTACATATTCATTTTGTTAGGAGTTAACAAATGTTCAAGATGAGGTATCTTGGGTGCATGTTTTTTTGCAGATGACATTGTGTCAGTAGACCGAGTATAAGGAAAGATTAGAAAGTAAAGAAAAACAAAATATATGGAATGTAAGTTCGATCATTTCGTTACTTCATAGAACATAAAAATTAATATTGATACATATTCCATCCCTGACAAGGAAAGATGTTACACATAGAATTAATGCATGTTCGTTAAAATAGAGAGGTATATCTGGTATTCTATGTGACAAGAAGACGCCGGTAGCATTGGGTAATTAATCATCAACATGTACAAAAGATGTTTATGGCAGAAATGAAGATGTTGAGATGGATGAGTGGTCATACAAGGAAAGATCGTATACATAACGAGGTTATTAGAAACAAATTTAGAGTGACAATAGATGATAACAACAACAATAACTAAGCCTTTTCCCATACTAGACGGGTCGGCTACATGGATTCTTTGTTTAGAGTGACAATAGATGATAAAATGAGAGAAAATCATTTAGACACGTAGAAAGATGATCAAAGGAAGCTCCAATGAAGAAGAATACGACAAAAGTGTTGGAAAGAAACAATAAAGATTGATCTAGCTTATGTTAAGTTTACTGCTAGCATGACATATAATAGGGCTCTATGAAAACAAAGAATCCATGTAGCTGACCCCATCTAGTATGGGAAAAGGCTAGTTGTTGCTTTTGATTCATTTTATCAGGAATATAGTAATTATGCACTGCCTCTGTTACGTCTTTTGAATGAAAAGTACACGAAGGTGGCTATAGTAGATATAGGACCTGTTTGTGTGTAGACCTAATACTTGTGGTTCACCAATACCTTCAATATAGTAATTATGAACTGCCTCTGTTTGACTGCCAAAGTTTGAACTTACATTATAAATGGTGTCAGTTATGCTCTCTTTGGGATCAGAGACAGTTTCAGTGGGCAAGTAAAATTTCTGTGCAATAGAGCATCTTGATCCGGTCTGAAGCCTTCTTAATCTTATCCAGCGAATTCTGTTGTACTTCAGTCAAAGATGTGAAAGGTCCACATTCTTTCTTTTTCTTTATGAACTTATGCCAATGATTGGCTCCCCAGATGAGAAAAACTGACAAATTGACTACTGGCACATAATCGGGTATGTTGGGTCAACATGTAATGCTGCCTGGTAAGTTGCTTCGCAGTTCTTTGTTCGCTAAATTCAAATCGTTATGAGTTGCATCACATCTTTGTTTAGATACTTTCTGTTATACAAGTGCATCAACATTCCAGAAATGAGACGTCCCTTGCTTAGTATCACCATTTATGTCCTCCAATCTGCTTAGTATCGCCACCGAGCCGATCATGATCTAGGAGGGGAGCTTGGGTATGGCCAGAAATGTGTTGTGGACTGACCTACTATCTAGTGCATGTGACACTCGCCATGACCTAATATAAGAACAGATGCTGACCCAATGAGCCTAGTGAAATTGCTTCCCTGCTTCCCATTTCTTCCCTGTTTGACGTTCACAATCACATTCATATAGACTCGCACATGAATGGGTCAATGAGAGATAGCTCACCTGGCTGGGGGATGGACTCACAAGTTGAAGATCACGTGGTCCGATAATGGTGTGTGCATCTGGATTCGGTCTCCCGGGTGAGAAGTCATCTTCCAAACCGAATTGGGATAACAGAAAAAGAAGAATTGCACATGAATGTGAACACGACTCCAAAGCAGCAGAGGATGATGTTAGAAACTGCATCGCACCTTGGTTTAGTCAGAACTTGGGCCACATTTTGGTTCACCCCTTCAACTGAAATTGCAGAAGAATGTGATTGCGACTCACCTGCGTGAGGGGGCAAACAAAGAGAAAATAATTCTATGCATGGTTGCGGGCGGAGTGAATTGAACTGAATCCACGCCAAATCACATGATTTGGTGGTTTCAGGGATGGACCAAGGGGTGTTTGCATCTGCTTGCCTTTGTGTTTGTTGATTTGGCGGTTTCAGGGATGGACCAAGGGGTGTTTGCATCTGCTTGCCTTTGTGTTTGTGTGAAAATGGCATCCCGTGCGGGCGGAAAGCCACGCTAAACCTGGACAAGTCACTTCGTCCAGGAAAAGAGACCAGCCCTTAGTTCAGAAACAGATCGCAAAAGGATTCAGGCCTTCCACTTGTGCATCTTTCATACCTAAGAAAAGCTAGCAATCACAGGTTTCTGCTCAATTTGCATTCGATTTCTTTTCCATGCTGTTGCTTATGAATGACAAAGAAAAGCTAGCAATTATATGCACATGAGATTTGTGCGTAGGGCACAAGGTTAACAGAGTTTTATAAGTAGAACTTTTAGAGTAGCTAAGGAATCGTCTTTCTAGTGGAGGACAGGAGTTCGATAATGGGGTCTGCTTAATCCCAATCACTTTATAGAGGAAAAAGTTGAACTTGCAGGCGCACATGAACCAAACTAAAAGAAAGACATCTATCTATATGAACAATATGCTTGCAATTTATATTCATAATTCATTGGGTCAGCTTGATAATCATTCAAAGCTTTGGATGATGTGAGATTGTGTCAACCGACTCTTCGGGGTTTTACTTTGACATGCTTGGCTTTCCGTACAAGTCTTCCTAACCCCACCTTGCTAACGAGAAAAGAAGATGCCCACCTTTTCTTTTAAGAATTCCAGACTCCTCATTTTGCAATCTAGCAGCTATATGTTAAGTAGGGATACCAATGGGATGGATTCAAATCGAGTTTTGTTTAAATCTTAATCTGATAATTTGGTGCAGATAGGTATTTGGGATCTAATATGAGCTTAGCTGCTTGCAGAGTTTAGCTCATGATGAGCTCCTTCATGTTCAGTTAAATCTTTCAATTCTACCTATTAAGATTTTCCCTTGGCTCGAGTTGTGTTTTTGACTTTAATGAGCGGCTCGTGTTCTGTTCCTGTTCAGCTTGCTTGCAAGCTGAAACACAAACCAAAATCAGGTTGAGCACGCATTTAGTTTTTCGGGCAATTCCAAAACTAAGTTGTACCATTTGAGCTAGAAAGAAACTTACAAAAACTTGAACTACTCCCATTTAGACAAACTATGCGAGAGTATCACTTTTTTTTTTTAATTCTCGAACTGATCGTTGATGTCTCACATATTCATTCACAATATGTTCGAATTTAGACAATATGTTTGAATTTGGATGCATTAATTTTCATTTTAAATGAAAATTGGGCTTCTATGCGTTTGAACGTCTCACTTTTTTTTGACGGACAGAAGCAGGGATGGAGTCTTCGGGGTGGGATGGGAACAAAGACGGGGTTTTGAAACGGGAATAGAGACGGGACTTTGATCCGCGCCCCGCCCCGTCCATGAACATCCTTGGCTGGTATCCCTGCCAAACCCTCGCAATCCATTTCATGAAATGATGCCGGGAAATTCATCTTGTACCATTCTGGGTAGTTGTGGGCCTGCAAATGTGTTTGATGACGAATCAAAAGAGTTTGACTGCAAGTTCTAAATGAAATTTGAGAGAGAGAGAGAGGGAGAGAATGTCGCAGTCATCGTCATCCTTGGCAGCCGATCCGAGACAGCCGTCGGCGGAGAAACAATACGTGCCTCCGGTGGTTTCTCCTCAGGACCTCCCGATTGACTACGCTGGATTCCTCGCCGTTATCTGCGGCGTCATGGGGGTCATTCTCAGGGTAAACTGCCTCTCTCGTTGTGTGTGTGCGCGCGTATCTAGTTTGATATTTTCAAATCGTTACTGCGCACATGGATTCTCTTTAGTATGTCTGTGTTTCTTTGTGATCATTCGACCCATTTCTTGAGATTTATCAATTTTCCCGATAATCATAGGCTTTGGATCTTTAAAGGAAAGTTCAGAGAAATCTCCATATACATATCAATGCCTTCATAATGGGAACTTTTATTATGCTTCCTGATAGAATATTTAAATTACCCCGTTTGTTTGGATAAAGAGTGTAACCAAAAGCTAATTAAGGCTGTGCTGAATATTCGATGGAATGATGAGGAACTTGCTACAATAGACGATAGAAAAGCTAAGTATTCTATTTCGAGCCAATGGATACGTGATATGGATCTCACTTAACCTTGGTTTTAATTCTGGTTCCGTGGAAAGTGTGGGTTTGTTTTCTTTTTGATGATTTAATGTTTGTAGTGAATTGAAAACCGGTCAAGGACTTGCAATCTTTTTTCCATAATTTCGTTAAGTTTCTTCCTTGTGCGACTGGTTATGCTCTAGCCAGACAGACAAGTTGCTTTTGTTTTTCAACGGCAGGTGTCTTTTAAGAAATTTCGATGAGCTTTTAAAGAATTTGTGCTTTCATGCCTTTTCGTCTCGGATTTGTTTGTGCGGATTATTATACTTGAAGCTTATGGAATTTGTTCATGAACTTATGGACTATTTTCTTCCTTTTTTTGTTGTTTGGTATTACTTTACTTATTTTTTCAGTTTATGTTGATCATGTACGGGTGATTGGATCATTTGTGTAATTCACCAGCTCTCCATAATTGAAAGTGGATTTCCCATGAGAATGAGCTTTTAGCATCTAGGGTTTCATTTCTTTTCCTTTTACGTACATGGATTGAATCTACAGCATAGACGTTGATTTGGGAATTTTTATTCAGTAGTAAATTAATTGAGATTTTAACTCAAAGTTTACATGACCCTACATTATTCCCTACTTCATCATCTATAGGTGCTTATAGTCTGATATTATGTATAGATGATATGATTATTGATGAACATGATGGAGGTAAAGGATACTAGAATGCAACATAGAAAGATGCTTTAAATAAATGATATGTGGTTTCTGAAATAATTCTTGAGATTTGAACTTGAAGTTGCACTTTCTAGGATATGTATTTTTAGTCAGCAAAACCATGCAGCAAATCTTGTATCAAGAGCCTGGCTTATACATGATTAAGAAGAAAGTAGATTCTCCAAAGAGTGCTTTCTTGAAGTTGAAACCATGTCGAGGTAGCTTACTTCTTGACCCTATCATTATCATAAATTATGGGTGGATGCTTTCATTTCTTTGACTATATCTGGACAGAAAGAAACCCAAGCCATGACAAAATCCTCTTTAGTTCACTTATCTGTTCTCTGAGGATTGTGAGACGTGTAAAACTTTGAGTTGCATTTTTAGCCTCATCATGGTGGCTTCTAAGAGGCTATTGTGATGAATTTGGTGCCACAGGTTTTAGTAGTCTTTGGGGGATCCGTTAATCTTATCGAAGAGCAAGGACCAGCAGACCGTAGCTCTTTCTAGAACAGAAATTGAGTAAAGGCCATTCACCGACCAATGTTGAGATCATTGGATAACATGGTCGTTAAAGGACATGGGAGTCCTTGTTGGAGCTAGTACAACCTCTTATGGTCATAATCAAACTTCTATCCACATAGTAGTGGAACTAATAATGCATCATGATGCAGACAATTTATGAAGAATTACATACATCAAAAGTTCAAAACTTTTCTTTAGAACCTCACAAATGATATGTCCTGAACTCTTATGAGCTTGCTGAAGGACAAGGGGATCATTGTTGGACTGTACTACTTTTTATGGTGATAAATAAAGTGCTGTTCGGCGTGTTCGCAATAGTATGTGGCAAAAAATCCAGAACTAAGTTGAATTACAAGGCATGTTGAGATTTGACTCTCATTGCAGTTGACATGCTAACCTTGATAGAGCGTTGGGTCTACATTGTAATGGAACCTATTATATATCTGATTGGAGATAGTTTACCCGCATAAAGGTTCACCAACTCACAAATTTGCAAATGATTTCTTCTGCATTTTTATTACTGTTATTAGAAATTTTATGTTTGTAACTCTGCTGATGGTAAGGGTTTAGTGGTTTACCCTTACATAGCCAATCCATAGCTGGATAAAGGAGGAGGGTTGCATTAGGATTTGGCAAGCAGCACACGTTTTGTTGGATATTTTATGAGGGGGTGCAATCTTTCAAGCACTGAAGTGCTCAATCTCATATCAGAACTCTCAAGTTAAGCGTGCTTGCCTTAGAATAATACTACAAACAACAACTAACTCACAATAAGCTAGATCATTTTTTATTGTTTCTTTCCAATACTTTTGTGGTCATCCTCTACCTCTTTCTTATAGGTTATTCTTCTGATCTTCTTTCTATATGTCCAAACAATCTTAAACGATGTTCTCTCATTTTATCCTCTATTGGTGTCACTCCTAATTTGTTTCTAATAACCTCATTATGTATACGGTCTTTTCTTGTATGACCACTCATCCATCTCAACATCTTCATTTCTGTCACATATATCTTTTGTACATGTTGATGGTTAACTGCCCAACACTCAGAACCATAAAACATGGCAGGTCTAATTGGTGCTCTATAATATTTACCTTTTAACTTTAATGATATCTTCTTATGATAAAGAATACCTTATGCACCTCTTCATTTTAACCAACCAGCATTAATTCTATGCGTAACATCTCCATCAATTCTTCCATCACTCTAAAAAATTGACCCTGCCATTCCTTCATGAGTCCTCACACATATTTTTGCACCATCGTACATATCTCTTATAAGGTTAACGTATGTCAATGGGATACCTCTTTTTTCTAAGGTTCTCCAAAGAATCTACATCGGTACCCTATCGTAAGCATTTTCTAGATCAATAAATATCATATGAAGATCTTTCTTTTTTGTTCTAAAATGTTTCATAAGACGTCTCAAAAGGTGAATCGCTTCAACAGTAGATCTATCTGGCATGAATCCAAATTGGTTCTCTGTTGTACTTATACTTGTCTTAACCTACATTCAATAATTCTTTCCCATAATTTCATAGTATGGCTGATTAACTTGATACCTCGATAATTCATACAATTATGAATGTCTCCCTTATTCTTATATACAAATATAAGTGTACTCGCTCTCCATTTCTCAGGCATCTTTTGGTTTTCCCATATTTCATTAAACAGTCTTGTGAGCCAAGTGATACTAGGATGTTTAATTTCCTGAGAAGCCTTCTGTTGCACACTCTAGCCAACCCTACCTAGTGTGTAAACGGTTCGCTTGACAAGGTTAAGATTTATCAGTTTCTGTAGTTTTCTGTCTTAATGTACTTTAACTTTTTGGTTCATAATATACAGATAATGGTCCATCATTTTGTGCTTGACGTGCACAGGGTATTCCTACTTCCTTTAGTTGCTTTGAATAGTTCTATGCATCTTAAACTTAGGTAACGTTAATGTGTAGTTTGCTATTGTTTCATCTTTAGGTCATGTAATATCAGAATATTCAGTTTTCTACGGTGGAGAATTTATAGCACTCATAAGGAGAATATTGCGGAAGAAGAAATGGTTGAAAACACTTACATGAAAAGAAAATATGTTCTTGACCAAACTGTGTATCTGAAAAGATGCCTTGAGTGTTGGTCTCTACCACATTAAGCTATGAAGTTCTGCTATTTTAATTTTTATGCATCTTAAACTTAGGTATCGTTAATGTATAGTTTGCTATTGTTTCATCTTTAGGTCATGTAACATCAGAATATTCAGTTTTCTATGGTGGAGAATTTATAGCACTCATAAGGAGAATATTGCGGAAGAAAAAATGGTTGAAAACACTTATATGAAAAGAAAATATGTTCTTGACCAAGCTGTGTATCAGAAAAGATGCCTTGAGTGTTGGTCTCTACCACATTAAGCGATGGAAGTTCTGCTATTTTACCTTCTTTGCACACAAGGGTACCTCTTATTTTGTCAACGGACCATGCTATGTAGTTTAGACTCTTTAGACTTGAAATCTTGTTGCTATTTTTATGTTTAATAGCTCATTCCTTCTGATTAAACATCTCTGTTAGTTAGTTTCTACCTTAGATGACTGTATATTTGTTTCTGAAGAACATTCAAATGTGTCTTGAATGAGTCTACTGTATGAAAAATTATAGTCTTCTTGGAAATTATATCTTTCTCTTTCATAGAGAAATTGTATGAAACTCGGAAGATTGAGACACAAACTCTGGTTTTCTGATTCATAGACTGGTCGCTGACAGGGTTCTGAAGCTCCTCAGCTTCACTTGTAGAAGCTGAATTGTGAGCTGTTGTCTGCAAGACATTTAGGCAGCTTTTATAGCAACTACTCTCAAAAAAATGGATTGAACGGCTTTGTTATTCATTTTCATCTTGTTGTGTCTATGAGGTTGATGTCTGTTATATCAGTTTGCGTACAACTGTATCCTGAGATTTTAGAAATTGCATTTCCTGTCTTATGTTTTACTTTGATATTGATGCAGTACAAGCTTTGGTCATGGCTGGCTCTCATATTTTGTGCACAATCGTTGGCAAACATGAAGAATGCGGAAACTGATCTGAAACAAATGACAATGGCTTTTATGTAAGTTCTTCTTGATGGGTCTATGAATTGCATATTATGATTGATGCGCTTTTATTTGGGTGTGATTTTCCTGTTCTTGCTAGAGAAGCTGTTTTTAGTCATTGAGTGTCACGTCTCAAAGACTCAGAAAACTCTTCGACAAAACATTTTAAAAACTTAAGAAAAGATGCACAGAGCTACAAACTGCAAATGAATATAAGGACATATAGTAGATTGTGGCACATCAGGATGATCTGAAACAAGGATTAGAAATATCATGATCTATTGAGGATACATACAACAACAACAACTAAGCCTTTTCCCATATTAGACGGGGTCGGCTACATGGATTCTTTATTTCCACAGATCCCTATCGTGTGCCATGTTAGCAGTTTACTCACAATAAGCTAGATCATTCTTTATTGTTTCTTTCCAACACTTTTGTGGTTGTCCTCTAGCTCTTTTAGTACTTTTCAAATTTAGTTTTTCATACCTTCTAACAGGTTCTTCGTTTGATCTTCTTTCTATATGTCCAAACCATCTTAAACGATATTCTCTCATTTTATCCTCTATTGGTGCTACTCCTAATTTGTTTCTAATAACCTCATTATGAATACAGTCTTTTCTTGTATGACCACTCATCCATCTCAACATCTTCATTTCTGTCGCAGACATCTTTTGTACATGTTGATGATTAACTGCCCAACACTCATAACCATAAAACATGGCAGGTCTAATTGCTGCTTTATAATGTTTATCTTTTGATTTTAATAGTATCTTCTTATCACAAAGAATATCTTATGCTCCTCTCCATTTTAACCAACTAACATTAATTCTATGCGTAACATCTCAATCAATTCTTCCATCACTCTGAAAAATTGACCCTAGGTATTTAAAACTTTCCTTTTGGGGGATGCAATGTGTGCCAATTTTAATTTCTATGTCTTCTGAGGTAACCAAATGATCAAACTTACATTCCATATATTTTGTGTGTCTTTGTTCTACTAAGTCGGAGGTCTTTGGTTTCTAATGTTTCTCTCCATAGTTCCAATTTTCTATTAACTTTTTCCTTAGACTCCTCCGCTAATACAATGTTATCTGCAAATAACATACACCAAGGTACTTCATCTTGAATATGTTTTGTTAACTCATCAATCACCATTATAAATATGTATGGACTTAAAGTTGATCCTTGATGTAACCCAATATTAACTTCAAAGAAGTCTGTCATTCCTTCATGAGTACTCACACATGTTTTTGCACCATCATACATGTCTCTTATAAGGTTAATGTATGTCAATGGGATATCACTTTTTTCCAAAGTTCTCCAAAGAACCTCCCTCGGTACCCTATCATAAGCTTTTTCTAGATCAATAAATATAATGTGAAGGTCTTTCTTTTTTGCTCTAAAATGTTTCATAAGACGTCTCAAAAGGTGAATCGCTTCACCAGTAGATCTGCCTGACATGAATCCAAATTGGTTCTCTGTTGTACTTGATACTTGTCTTAACCTACGTTCGATAATTCTTTCTCACAATTTCATAGTATGGTTCATTAACTTGATACAATGATAATGCGCACAATTTTGAATGTCTCCCTTGTTCTTATATATGGGTATAAGTGTACTTGCTCTCCATTCCTCGGGTATCTTTTGGTTTTTCTATATTTCATTAAATAGTCTTGTGAGCCAAGTGATTCCTATTTCTCCTAGTGTTTTCCAAACTTCTATAGGAATATTATCTGGTCCTACCGATTTACCACCCTTCATATGTTTAAGAACCTCTTTGACTTCATTCTTTTGAATACGTCGGTAGAAATTGTGGTTTATATACTTTACTGATTTGGCTAACTCTCTTAAGCTAATACTAACATCTTTATTTTCATTAAAAAACTTATAAAAATAGTTTTTTCATCTATTTCTTATATCATCATTTGCCACTAGAATTTTTTCATCCTCGTCTTTGATGCATCTAACATAATTAAGATCTTTAGTTTTCTTATCTCTAGCTCTAGCTATCCTAAAAATATCTATTTCACCCTCTTTTGAGTTGAGTTTTTTATATAAATCCTCCCAAATTTTAGCTTTTGCTTCACTCACGGCCTTTTTCGCTTCCTTCTTTGCTTTCTTATAAGCCTCTAAAGTTTCACTGGTTTTCTTAGGATAATGTAATTTGTAACATGCTCTCTTTGCCTTGATTTTATTTTGCACTACCTCGCTCCACCACCAATCTTATTTTTGTTTACTGTCGGTACACCTAATACATCTTTCGCCACTTTCCTAATATGTATAGCCGTATTGTTCTACATATCACACGGTGTACCAACATAATTCCAAACATCTCCTTGAAGGACTTTCTGTTTAAATATATCTTCTTTCTTGCATTTAAGGTTCCACCATTTAGTCCGAATAGCTCGATGCACTCTTTTTTTTCTTTGTCCATTTTTTTATTTGTAAATTCATAACTAAAAGTCAATGTTGGGTGGTTAAGCTTTCTCCTGGAATTACCTTACAATCTTTACAACATGCTCTATCTTTTTTTCTACAAATAAAGTAATCAATTTGTGTTTGTGATAAGCCACTCTTATAAGCCACACTATTGAGGATATTTAATTTTAAAAAAATGTCCTGATAAAATCTCCACATAGTGACAACTTCGCCACTATTTCAGAGTGGTTTTGTATCACGTCCCATTCTAGTGGATCAGTGACCACATACATCGTTCACTACTGGAAGAGGCATGTCCTCCATGATCCATCTAGAGTTCTGAAATTGATCTAAACCTCTACTCTCTAAAATTGTTCAACCGGTGGCTTTTGAGTGCTGCGACATGTTTTGAGTCTTTTGAACTCTAAATTAGGCTATTTTTTAATATTTTTCCTAGTGTCTGTGCGACATTTATTGTGTTTAATTTAGTTTTAAGCCATTCTCAAGACTTATGTTTTATGGCGATGTGGTTTTTTTGGTTGTATTTTTGAGGCTCTTACCTTGATCTTAATCAAAACTGCAAGAGATCTATCATTAGCTATATGCAAACATGCTTTGAAAGGTGAACTTTTAGTTTCAGAATATCATTTATACAACACCATCCTTTTTTCCCCTTACGGCCCTTTGATCCACCAACCCCTTATTTCATCTAATATTTCTTTTTGGTGGTTGATGATATTGACAGATTTGCCGTCATGGGATTGGTTACAAACTATTTGAACTCTCCAAGGCAGGGAACAGGAAAATAGGAACCATGATGACGCAATTTCCAATCTAGGGATTTCTTTTACATTCCCGGAAGGTCGAACATTCAATACTGTATGCGCTTACTTCTCCGATTCACGTTCAAATGAAATGAGATTTCCTATTTCTTCTGTTTATGATATATAGTTGATATTGGGACAAGCAAGAAGGAAAACATTTTTGGTACAATATATTCTATATTAGGGATAACCTTTTCGTATTAAATGATTGAAATGTTATGGATAACTGGCGTAATAAGGACCTGAACAATAGACCCCATGTTGGTTTTTCTTTTTTTGGTACAATGGGGAGGGCAAGGCCTCTGCCTTATGCATGCCCGGGTATCAAACTCATGACCTTGAACTCTTGAGTTGATGCCCTAGCCAGGTAAGACATTTTGCTCTTTGTGCAGCCAATACTGGCTTTTGGGACTTTAAACTTGTAATGCTATTCCTGCTATTTTCCTTTACTTCACATTTGTGATTAGTGTGCGTTACTTGCTTTCTGCTTTATTTTCGTGATATATTACTAATACTTATCAAGGAAATATTTTCCCATTATTTAGAACGAGAGAGCTGAGATCACTTATTGTGAGTTAACTGCTAACATGGCACATGATAGGGCTGTGTGGAAACAAAGAATCCATCAAAGAATCCATGTAGCCGACCCCATCTAGTATGGGAAAAGGCTTAGTTGTTGTTGTGAGAGGTGAGATCAAATGAAAGAGTGGGGATCCTATGATCGATATTTTTAATGGCTGGCATGCATATGAGATAACCTACATAAAACACCTTAACTTTAACGAGATGGGTTCGACAACAGAATATGATTATCGAGGCAATGTTAACAAGGACTGCGAATGGTTTTGCGTAAAGATGGGAATTTTAGTTTAAATATAAAATAAGGGATCCGCCTGGAACATCATTTATTTGCATGATTTTAGAAATAAAGTAAGAGATTTGCAGGCAGCGTCATTAATGTTGTGCAAATCACAAGATTTAATGTGAGCCCTTGGTCGGATTTCATCCAAGGACTCATATCCTGAAATACCTACACAGAACTCTAATGTTATATATATTAGCTATATTACATGATAATATATCTAAATAAATTTCATTTAACTTAGAAGATGGATTGTTGATATTTGAATTTAAAAATGAGTTGTTATTTTAAATGAAGTATATTTAAATTCAAATGTATATATATATATGTATATATATTATCACCTAACTGAGTCTACCAGATCACCTGCAACACAGGTCCGTGATCCTGTCTCTGTTCTGCATGCCAAGATCAGGCTTGCATTTAACCAAGTGGATTACAAAATTATTGCTCCCTTCTTCATTATAGGGTTTTTAAGTTCGAGTGCTTCCTTATTTTCTATCATTATTCAATATTTAAAACTTATGATTGGTTGAGGTCTGATTATTTTTGTATGTATAATGTATAAAATAAATTCAAGCTTTACATTCATTTTTTTTTAGATGGATGAGTAGTCATACAAGAAAAGACCATATACATAATGAGGTTATTAGAAACAAATTAGGAGTTGCACCTATAAAATGAGAGAATATCGTTTAAGATGGTTTGAACATATAGAAAGAAGATAAGAAGTTATAAAAACTAAATTTGAAAAGTATTAAAAGAGGTAGAGGATGAAAGTGTTGGAAAGAAACAATAAAAAATGATCTAGCAATTTGAAAAGTATTAAAAGAGGTAGAGGAGGACAAGTGAAACAATGTGAAAACAAAGAATTCGTAGTCGACCCGGTTTAGTACGAGAAAAAACTTAGTTGTTGTTATTGTATTACATTCATTTTTTTTCATATTTTATTGGTAAATTTGACAAAGCCCTACTGACCGTACATGGTAAAACCTCCTGCACAGAGGGCGGCTTATGCTCGAGGTTCAACGTCCGAGTATGACCGGAACATGTCTTTTAACTTAATACTCAAAAACGGAATTTTTCACACACGCAACTCTCTCTCTCTCTCACGTAAAAGAAAGAATTCGGAGTCTGAACTAAAAGTTTGGGCACCGTCTCATGGACGTGACTAGAAAGATATTGGAGAAAAACCATTTTGGTTCAGAAAGGGTAACTTCGTGTTTGCAGTTTGTGGAAAGGAAAGGACGAAAAGGAATGAATAGAGTAGCTTTCGGCGTTTGCAATTTGTCCTCAGCTAGCGCAGACAAGATATCTAGCTATTCCAAATTGCCCTGACACAAGTGGAGCATACGGATATGGAGATAAAATGCCCGCACGCATTGCCATCATCGTGCACATGCATATTCTGAACACCATTAAGAAGTTATCTGCACACTCACGAGTCACCAGTGCAGGAAAAGAACTCTCTCTCTCTCTCAGTCACTGCATGAGTTTTAACGACTTTCTATGTTAATGACATGTTAAGGAGGCCAGTTTATGCATTTTAATTCTATCTCAAAACCGTCCACATCTTCAATCTTCTCCATGCACTGACCACGAATTGCTGCGGGGGTTTCTTTCATCACCACCCAATGCGGTTCTATCACTATCACTCCCACCATCTACCGTCATCCATCACCATCACCACTATCTGCCGCTCGTCATCAACATTATTCTTCGTCAAAGCATTCACCACGATACGAATATCCATCACAGCCATTAGCACTCATTATTACTCACCGGCCGTTTATCACATCACCGGTGAAGCCAATGTAAGTCGTATAGGCTACACACGTCAATAACTCATCCCAAGAGTAGTAGTTGCAGTCTTTGATCAAGCATGTCATAGACTAACTTAGCTAGCATTAAGTTAAATGTCGCAACAAAGCATCATCATCAGCGCTCCACATTCACCACTTCGTCACTATACTTTCATGTCGGCTTTAGCACTGCCATCGCAATCACCAACAATTCTACGGACTATGTTCATCATCGATGAAGGCCAATCGCATAAGTCCATTCCAAATTATTCCATCTTAACAGCGTAAAATGCCAACTATCAGGTGTAAACAGTCCTCTCTCTCTCTCTCTCTCTCTCTCTCTCTCTCTCTCTCTCGATTTGGTTGCCAGTCCCTTTCTGAACCCTTTCTTGGTAAAAAGTCATCCATTGCTTTTTAGCTTTTTAGTGCGAAGGCTCTCAAACAAACAGGACCCTCTGAAGTCCACGTGCGGCCACATGGAGCTTCTACGCATGCAACTGTATATGGTTGTTCATATCCAAGCATTTAATGATCTGTCTGAGCCCCAACTCACATGCATCCGTCTTTTACGAGCCTACATTGGTAACTCATTCAGTAATCTTCATATCATACGACTAACCAATATCTGGTCCTCACTTTCTTCAATTAGTGTGACACCCAAAGCAGGCTCTACTCATCAACTTCAGCTTGACAACCGAAAACGTTGATTTACGTCTAACGAGTCATGTTGGTCAATCGAAGTAATGAACAATTTGCGAGACGAGGAATCAGTTTCACCGAATAAGTTGTTCACCTCCGAATAAGCTGTTCTAATGGCGGTTAACTGGTTACGAAGAAGAGAGATGCCACACTGGGTTGTGAACAGAAAATTAAACTACTTGAACTTTAGCTCCCATAGCAGGAATCACACCACAATGGGGATTCATAAACACCACCTTTACTCCCTCTCCTCCCCCCATAAAGGAAGCCACTTGTTCATAGATTGGTCTCTCTCTCTCTCTCACACACACACACACATGCACGCTATGTTCATGAATACTCGCTATGATGTGATTGAGGATAAACATGTAGCATTCAAAGGATGCTGCAGCTTGCAGATGGATATCTATCTGTCTTGCATTGGTAATGTTTCATAAACGCCCTCATGTTTGGTCACAATGCACGGAGCATTTTCTAAGGCAATCCGGATCTGGTCCCCCATGGGTTGCCCCGGACTGTGATGTGATACTCCAAAACACGCTTTCTAATTCATGTTCTGAGCCTAGTGGCCTCAAGCACTGCTATTAGGCTTGTAAAATGGTTGAATATAAGTTAATTCAATCAAAAAATTAGATGGTCTAAGATTAATGTGACGCAGTCCTGTTGATTTGATTGTCTTAAACCCGATTAATTTGAATATGCCTTTTCTAGCTAGATTCAATTTGCTAAAAGATTGAAACCATTGGCTCATTGAAGACGTGTAACAAATTAATGGCGTTCATGACGCCATGTTAAATTAGGGAAGCAATTAAGATCCCAAAAGATTCTGGGTTCATGTAAGCACACTGAAATAGTTAAACTAGCAGCTGAGAAATCAATAATTTCATTAAAAAATGTATTTGTATTAAGATATTAAAATGATGATTTGCGTGGAATAGATCTATCACATGTGTGTTCGTGTCACACAGGACAAGTCATCACTTTGGCCCCTGTTTACTGCATAAATTGTGGCAATTAACATGGTAAAGATGTATAGTGACATGATTAAGATGCAGAATCATATTGAAAATGAATGCTCATGGAACAACATGCACGTTTGACCAGCAAATCATGGGGAACGCAGTAGCTCTTCAGTCCAGATGAACCACTAAATAGCAGAATAACTAACAGGAAACTAAGCAGCAACCAGAATAAGCGCAGCAGAGTGGAGAACCAACAAGAACCAGATTGAATACTGTGACAACAGTTTGCAGAACAAAATTGGCAAATAAAAAGACTAGAAAAGGAAGAAGCACACTAGGATTTAAGTGGTTTCGCAGCCGACTGGTACGGCTTCTACAGCCACAAGCAAAGTGAGGAGACGGCCCTTTATTAATCCAAACTGCAGTAGCAAAATACAAGAGGTTACAAATTGCAGCAACCCTAACACTCTAAAAGAACCCCAAGGAACGCTCAGAAAGAAAAATCAACAAGCCCTCAAAGTTTCAAACCCTCAACCATATTCAGAGACCTCAATGAGGGGAAACCCCTCACTCCAAGTTTACGAAGCCAGCACAGAGAAGAAACAACAAGGACCAAGCCTTTTCTTACACTGGGTCAGCTCCATCAAGAGGTGGAGATCAATCGCTCGTGTGAAGATCCTTTATTAGTCTAGAGACAAACTAGATAGTAGGTCCTTAAGATATATATATTCATCAGATATCCTAAAATACTAAAGGATATAGGTTTATAATAAAGACCATGGACTAAAAGTAAGCAATGATATTGAATTCTTAGAAGATACTAAGAATGACATCCTTGATAATGATGATGAGTATGGTAACGATCTAGTAGATCTAGATCAATCATCATTTGAACTCATAAATGAGCTTCTTAAACAAACCAAAACTTTAAGTGGACATAAAAGACCTAGGATCACACCGTCCTACTTAAAGGATTATCACACTTACCTTACGGAGGAAGTGTGTAATTCGATAGATTTAGATGAATTAACTGATAACTTGACATATCAGCAGGCTATTCATTCATCTGAATCTGAAGATTGGGAAAAAGCCATGGATGAAAACATTGAATCCATTGAGAAAAACCAAGTCTAGGAATTGACTAATTTGTCAAGAGGAAGGAAAGTCATAGATTGTAAATGGATTCTCAAAAAAAATATAAGGTCGATAGAACAATCGACAAGTTTAAAGCGAGGTTGGTTGCAAAGGGTTTTTCGTAGGAGGAGATAGATTATGTTGAGACATATTCCCCTATTGTGAAATTTGCATTCATAAGAATAACCCTGACGACATCAACATGTTATGATTTGGATTTACATTAGTTACATATAAAAATTGTCTTTTTAAATGGAGATTTAGATGAAATCATATATATGCAGAAGCTTGAATGATACATAGTTGAAGGCCTTTTAACACTTTTGCAGTGTTCATCTCTCTTTCAAAGGGTACACCATCTACTTTACCTTTTTACAGTAATTAGATTGTCTATCGTCATGTCCAACCGTAAGAACAACAAAGGAAATGATCCTTTTGTCACCTTTTTCCAACTTAACACACACGGGGAGGAAAGCAAATCGTGTTGGATACGGTCCAACAGGAGAACCCAAGACGCCATCTCTAACATATCTACTCGGTGAAAATTTTAGATGAATTCAAAAGAGGCAAGGAAGGTTCCAAAGAGGATTTGAAAGATTTTTTAATGAAGTTGATTGCTAAAGCAAAAGATGGAGTTACAATGACGACTAGGAATCCATGTCTATAGCTGACCCCGCTTACTGTGGGGAAAGGTTCGATTTGTTCCGCCTACTTGGCAATGTAAGTGCTTCAGTCGGCCCGGGACCAGATTTCAGTCATCTTATTCTTCCATTAAAAATGGACCTTAACTACTGTAAGATTAACGAGCTCATTAAGTGCAAAGTCACTCTTGGAGTTCCTGGTATATCGAGCACATGGTTCATATCGAAATTTTATTTTCTTACGACTCCCGGGGCCAACATTCCCGTAGTTTAAATTTTCACTGGATCCACAGAGCAACTAGGTTGGTGTTGGTGTATCACTAAGCAGGATCTTTCTCAGTACACACAAGATTAAAGATGTCGGTGATTACGAAGTTTCATATGTACAGTGGAGGATCACGTCCATTAGCTTTCAATCTTTTGCCACTATTAAGAATGTCCCATCCCTTAAACAAGGTGAGTTATTTCAACCTGTCACTCTATTTCATGCTAGAGAGAGAGAGAGTTCATGAGTACACTCATATGTATCAGGTACATTTAATACACTTATAAAAGTATTCGAAGTGAAGTTTAGGTACACTATTTAATACACTTGCAAAAAGCTAAATAGCTAGGAGAGAGAATATCGTCAAGATGGGAACCTTGACCGAGAAGAGTTGAGCTCATCAAGTTGATGATGAGCTAAGCAGGATCAAACAGATCCCTTAAAAAAAAACTTGTATATGGAGTATCAGGGCGAAGTTGAACTTGACCTATTTCAGATAAACATCATAAATTTATTAATGCAATCTTTTACAACAAAACATAAAATGCTTGACACAAAGGACATCTTCCCACATAAATACACTTTCCTATTGCTTTTAACGTACATACATCAATACATGTAACTCTCAAGATATATACATGCAAGTACTACATATATACAAAATCAATTACACAAGCCCATGCAAATCAACCTGCAACCATACGAGCGCCTTGGAGCTTAAACCAGAGTTATGCCAACTTGCAGCTCGTATAAGTTGCTGTCATAGACCTGCTTGATTGCAGATATATGGCAGATTGCATATAAAGTAATTAAACTTGATCTTCATAAGTTCGATTGATGCGAGAGATGGATTCTTGTGAGCATTCTCCCACACAAACCTGTTTGAACAGTCAAACACGTAATCAGCAAGAAGGCAGGCGCTACATAAATTGCAGAGATTCCCAACTCCAATGTAACCACGACCACCATCAATATCAGTAAAAGCTTTTCATTACATTGCCTCGCATGGAAAATAAGAAAATCTAAGCGTAATCACCTCTTTTTTTCTCTGTCAAGAGAACGAAAAAGAGAAAAAAACTTTTTACTCTTGTTCTTCTTTCTCTGATCCGCAACACTAACGGAGTCAGTTCCATGAAAGTAAAAGGAGACAATGCAATGAAAGCAATCTGACAGTGCATGGGGCGAGTCACTCAGTGGATCACATCAACTCTGATCACCAAAGCCAGAAGGTCACGGAACCAAATTTCCATTTTCCACCACCATCAAGCATGTCCCATGTACTGCCCATAAACGGAGGGAGAGAGAGAGAAAGGCATTGCGATGACTGCAGGACATGGATGTACTGCCATTGGAATTTGGAAAAGAGAGAGAGAGAGAGAGAGACCGCGTGCGCATCTATGTTAAACCCTAGCCGTCGATATCACGGCAGGAGACCCCCTACATACTAAGCGAAGGGTATTCCACAAAAAATACAGTCCTCGCTCATCTTCAAATCACATAAATCAACAGAGATCAAAGACAAAAAGAGATGCAGAGAGAGAAGCATATCCGTTTCTCGCTGCTAAAATCTCCAACGTGAAACGACGTCTCTCGCCGATAGGGAAACCCCGACAGCATGATTCACACGTTCAGAGTCGGATGCTTATCCGTTTCTCGCTAGCTAAGCTCATGGAATCTGAACGGGATCGAAAACGAAAGAAGTGAGCCACCAAGATCATTCATAAACAAAGCGACGTAATTCACGATCATTTCAGTGCATATTGGACAAGCAAAAGCAAACCAAGAAAATCAGAAACTACAAACATAAAAAACGTTGCTATCGTGAATCGTGATTGACTGACTTGTTAGTAAGGAGGCGGCGGTGGACGAACGGACGGCGTCCAGAAAACGTCGGACGGCAGATGGCAGCTCATCGGGATTGGAGCAACACTGTAAATTGGCGTCGCACATAAATCAGATGCGCTGGAGCTCGCCGGAGCCGCCGTTTGAGACCGAATCTCCGACGTCTCGTCCTCTACCCGAAGTCGGTGAAAAGAAGGGTTGGAAAAGGATGCAGCGACGATTACCACCGTCCCGGCGGCGAGCAACGGGCCCACGACGGATCCTCCGACGACCTGTCCCTGAGCTCCCGCGAGTGAAATCGTGAACCCGCCGGAATTTGCGACGGTGAAGTTGGACGAGCCCCCGGAGGCAACGTAGACAGCGGAGAGGGAAAGGATATCGAAGCGGCCGTGAAAGGTGACTGTGGCGCCCGGGGAGGTGGGATGCCGTAGGGTGACGTTAGCGACGGAACCGGAGCCGGAGATGACGCAGAGCCCCAACTGTCCTCTGCGAACGAACTGCGCCACCACCTCCACGACGTCACACCCGCCGGAGATTTCCAGCACGTGGGGCCTCATCGCGCTGTTGTCGGCTTCACGCGTGATGACGATGGGGGCCTTCGGCTTGTTCTTCGACCCCGGCGGCCGGCCTCGCGGTTTCCTAGCCACCTCGATAGTCGCCCCATCATTGTTGTTGTTGGTGGCTGTAGTCGCCGGGGGCGGAAGGCTGGCGAACTCGGTAACGGTGGAGGGCTCCTTCCTTTTGGTGGCGGTGGAGGTTCCTCCGCTGCTTCGGCAATGATCTTCTTCGGAAGGCTGGGCTTCGCGGGGAGGGTGAAGATGGGGTTGCAGTTTGTATTGTTGGGGCATCATCTTCCGTTCTCCTCCACCCAAATCTTTCTTTCTCCTATAAAAAATTCAATATTTAAAACTTTAAAATCTAAAGCCAGAGAGAGAGAGGGGGTTCTATAAGTACGATCTTTCAACATATAAATATATTTCTCTCCCTTTTGAAACTTCTAAAAGTCGATGGGCTTGAGATTTGATAACACTCTCTCTCTCTCTCTCCATGGTTTCTTCGAAGTGAATACAGAGTTAATACATAACAGTACGCACAGATTCTGGATTCGCACAAAGCTGCAGGGAGTGAACCCACACTCCATGCAGGTGGAGACCAGGTCATGTTCAATATGACCAAGACAGGTTATATTCAATCTACGCCGTACGTCTCATTTGATAGCCGGGGCAGTAACTTGAGCTTTTTAAGAGTTGAGTCCCATCAAGTCTCATCAAGAGTAGATGTACGGTGGGTGTATACTGTACGTAACTAGTGCATTTCTTGTATACAGTACCAGTCGATATGGCCTCTACTAGGTCTCATTGCAAGTAGGACTGCACGATCCAGACAGGATCGCTCACTTTGGGTCTTTGGAGTTCTCAAGATAAGGAATCGAGCTGGTCAAGAAAAGTTTGACCGGGCGGAGTCGGGTGCTGTGCAGTCTCAACAATGGGGCCTCTTTTCTTTTGTGAAGCTGGGCAAAAACAAGTGCTTTTGAGTTGGCCGTGTTGGCCTTTTGGACACGAGTAGCAGCATCTTCATGTTTAAATTTCACTAAAAAATAGTAGTTAAGGACTGCACAAGAAGAGAACAGTAAACTAGCAGGTCCAGAGGAGAATCGACCAGCGGCCAAAACGACACAGCCCCAACCTCCACCAATATTTTGTGTTAGATTCTACTATAACCCGATTGAACTCATCAAGACTTAAAATTTGAACTCCATTATGTTAATTTGATCTGTGTAAGTATAAATATTATGGATCATAAACTAGTTTCTCGTTTGAAGATCACCTCTGTTAGGCTCATACATGGGTCTAGACATCGGCAGGTTCGGGTAAGCTCAAATCTTAGAACTGTAACCAAACCGGCCTTGAGCTGATTCCGATTATGGTTTCAGAACTGTCAATTTCGACGTGGTTTCATTTTGAATCTAAAACCATCAAGAACCAATAAAACTATTTAAAATTAAAAAAAAATGGTTTGGAGGTGAAACCGAAACCAAACCCGGTGATTTTTGGTTCTAGGTCCGGGTTTTAGTTCCGATTTCAGTTAGTTCGTGACTCTGTTCGGTTCAAGTTGAAACTGCTGGGGCAATTTGAAATCGGCCATGCCTACCTGGATGGTTTACTAATCTTACTTAGTTCATTATGGCTTAATATGCTGAATGTCCATTTAAGGTGGCTAGATGGAAGAAAGCCGTCAGGGCTCGCTTAATACAAGCCAAATGAGGGGCTTGGTTTGTGATAGTCGAGCCACATCGCTTTTAGATCAGCTCTGTTGGGCTCATACCCATGTGGAATTAGTGCACCCATGGACTCTTTCTAGATTGAAGTAGTTCGCGAGTGAAATGCGACACATCGAAACAACAACTAAGCCTTTTCCCATGCTAGATGAGATCGGTTATCGGATTCCATTTCCAAATTTCTTGCTGTTTAGTTGTGTTAATTGAAAGACAATCGTTGCAGGGTACTTAGAGTCGGCTCAGCTAGTCCGGAATTTGGAACTGCTGATTTCGGGGCGGTTCTAGTTTGAGTATGGAATTGCTCGGAACCGATACTTCTGTTAAAAATTTATTATTTTTTTAAATACAGAAACTGCCGGGCTGGTTAGAAACCAGCCAGTGTCTAGGCTCAACACAGCTCGAGTCGGATTCGGACTTGACTCACCCAACTCAGGTGGTGACAGCACCCCACGCAAGTTGAGGCATGTTCATGCCTTGTCATAAGACATACCTAGTTGGAGACATGTATATAAGTGTGGTAAACGGGCGTTCATGGAAAGGATTTTAAAATCAAACAGTTTTGACACCTATTGGTTTTATGATACTCAATTGATATGTATTGGTTGTGATTGAGATATATTTCCATATTAATGTATATAAGAGATTTAATTTGCAAATATAATGAATGAAAGTATGATTCTACATGTGTATATATGTTTTTTGCGATTGTTTTCCTGTGTAAACTCGAGGAGGTACTTGGTAGGCCAATATAAAGGTCATGAACTATGCAGCTGGTCAGAAGGAGGGGAGGGAACCTTCTATCTTGATATGAGAACTAAATATATATTGAGTACATAATTATGCATGCATTGCATGTTTTGCCAATGGTGATATTTGATTTGAACTTCGTATTAATTTTCTATATATATTATATTTATTTTAACTTGTGCATGTCTCTGGTATGTCATGTGGTTGGTGCTCACCCTTCACTATTATTATATATTTACAAGTTATATTAGATGAGCTCCAATTTGGATTTGTATCAACGTGACTATAGTAGGTAAATGAGAGTTATTATATTTAAAAAATTTCACTTTAATATTTGGATTCAGGATTTGTATGAGTTATTCAATTGAATTGTATGGCTGACCCTACTACACTTTGATACATGTGAAATATTTGGATTTTAGGAATACAAAGTTTGTCATTTAGGTATACAAAGTTTCCTTTACCTCGCTCCCCAAGTCAAGAACCACAACAGACAAGTCAAGGTGGTGTTAACCATCTGGTGAAGCGACAACCTATCAGCATTACTTACTCTTTGGCAAATATCTCGGTTCATCAAGCTCACATAGTCACGTTGGATATCTTCTTTGAAAGGAAAACATGATATATAAATATATATTAAAAAAGATTAAATTAATGGTTTTCACTTTCAATAGATTCGGATACTTTGTATTTAATACAGATAGTGCATTAAATGCAAAGTACAAAGTATAGTAGTACTTTTAATTCAAATCTATATGTTTGATCTCAAAATCAAATGGTAGAAATGTTTATGTAAGATTATGGAGCAAAAAATATTATGTAGCTAAGACTCTCCATGTAGGTCCATCAAAGTTTATAAGAGTCCCCTTTTGTTGTGTCTCCTTTATTAAAGATAAGTGAGGGAAGTGTGCTTCATACTTCGCTTCTCATTCTCTTCTTGAATCACTTCAGCTTTACTTCCTTCACAGTATCATTTTTATTTATACCAAACCTTAATTTTTAAGTGTAATTATATGTTGAGATTGTTATAAGTTCTTGCTTGGTCCAACGCCCTTTTCTGTTAAATTTCATTAATTTTCATGCCCATATTTCGAAGAGATAAAAGATTGAAGAAAGAAAAATATGACAATCACCCACAAGAGTCCAAGGCATGTAGAGCAGACATCTTGATATGACTTTTATGATGTGATGAATGGTGTGATAACATGAGCACAACATCCATATTTAGTTACATTGATGTTAACATCAAAATCATCTTCTCATTGCACGAAGAGCAAGAGTTCACTTGGCTAGGAAGTTGAATTCTCAAGTTGAAGGTAATGAGTTTGATTCCGGAGGTGTGCAAGTGACTTTGGGCCTCCACATTGTACCCTAAAAAAGAAGAAAAACACAAATCATCCTATCTTTAGATTGCCTTCTAGCTTTAATACACCAAAGTTGATTTCTAAGATAACTTGATACAAAGATAACCTTGTTTAGGTGAGGCCTCTCACTCCGGGTTGTTGAAAATGGGGCAATAGCTGAAGAAATCCGACGAACCTCAGGTTGATGGATGCAGCGGAAGCCAAGCCAAACCAGGGAAGAAGAAGAAGAGGAAGAGCCAATAACTTACATTTGCTGCTAATGTCTGTATACGTCTTCACTACCAAATACTTATTTTGAAGTTTCTGACTTTTCTTGTGCAAATGTAAGCTTACAAGGTTCAATTCAACCAATGTGGATATTTTTTGGGTGATAAATGTAAAGGAAAAAAAAAAACTAAGGATGCATGGGTAATTGAGTTGATGATGAATTTAAAGACGGACAATGATATACAGCAACTTGTTGAACTCTAGGGATGACTGACTAGTGTAGTATTAATTGAGAAGAAGAAAGAGACACCCAGTGGGCTTTGATTTGTAATGACAAATTGACATTTACTTGTGTCGTTACTGCATGTTTGCATTGTGGCCCGAGACGGATGGACCAACTGGGCTCAGTGGTTCGATCGCAGACAGTCACCGTTTGTCATTTTGGGCCGGACCCATTGTTGGTTGGAATGAGTTGTTGGTGAGTCCATAGCCCTTGTCAAAACTATCCCACCGTGCAGCTGGCGAACATGTTGCAGTGAGGTAGGGACTTGGGGACGTTAATGCCTAACGTCCCCAAGTCCCCAACTGGGGCAGACCTAGTAGATGGCTGCCTCTTGGTAGAAAGGCACTCAAAGTGGGTTCTGTTTGAGTTGAGTCTACCAAGAGAAAGGAATAAACCATGGAAGAGGTGGTAATTTCGTGTTTCAGGTCAACTTAGAAAAGGAAAAAAGTTTCCAACGAAAACTAATAAAACAGTACTGGAACTCGCAGTTTAAATCATTGGTCTCGGTTTCATAGAAGAAGGAATCATAACTGAACCAGAGATAAACCCAGTTCAGTTACAGTTCATAAAGCTACGGCGAACCCACATGCTAGAGGGTCCGAACCCGGGTATCCCCTAGCAACAACACCTTTGTTTGAGACCACTCTTCCATGGTGTCCATAAGATTTGTTGAATTGAAAGAAAATGAAAAATGACAAGAATCCAATTCGACTTGCAACAAGAAGGAGACAGGCGAAGAAGAAAAAGTAGAAGGATAAGAGAGAACACACCAAATTTAACATGGTTCTTTACGCAGAGAAGATGCCGAGCTTACAGCAAGGAGGAGAGCAACCTTTCCGATGTCTTCCAATTTCCATGAGTTTCCCATGGCAGAAAAACTTGCCGAAGCTTGCTGCTTCCAAGCCAGCAGCTGCTGTTCTAGTTGGATTCAATGATCTGGTGGGAAATAATTTGAATTTATATGTTGTATGTTCTTGTAATAGAAGGTAGACTCGCATTTATCTTGGTATAGTCTTTGACACTTAGATGAAGTTTGCTAAAGGGCCTCCTTTTTCATGAAGATTTCATGTAAAGCAAGTCATTTTTTTCTTAGGGCTCGTTTGATTTCCTAGCTATTTTCCGATCAGTTGTAAAGCAAAATCCCTACTTAGTGCCGCTCTAAGAGAGGCACCGCCACGTGGGAGTGAGTAATGCAAGGCTGTCTCATAGAAAAGGTAGCCATTTAAGGAGTCATGTAACACGACCTTTCAGTAGTGGCTTCCTATAGCGTAGATGGAAAGGTAGTGCTCCGGCCACCAGAGATCTTCTGCGCCCTGACAGTTATGTATTCAACAAGAGACTCCTCGTGATCTTACTGCCACAAGGTCACCTGTTCTATTCTCGTCCAAGCATGCTAATGTCAACGTTTTATTCGGATTCATGAGAAATGCGGTTTCTCTTCCATTCCCACCTTCATGTGAAACAAACATGCTTGTAAGAAGAAAACTTTTTCACTTAAAATGATGCTGAAACAATTACAAAATTTGGAGTAAGTCCATAATGCTGAAACAATTACAAAATTTGGAGTAAGTCCATATCAAACACTTTCCAAACAAAATCTCAATTTTCATTAGAAAAAGATTTCACACAGCCCAATACTTCGAAACTAATGCATGCAATGTGTTTTACATTGATAATCTCTAGCGAGTCGTATTTGTGCATTTCAGAGGTGCAAAATTGATTCAAATGTGTGAAGTTGATGACACCATTGAGACCATGACACCATGATAGAATAAACAAGGGAGGCATATTGGAACAAGAAGAAACCAAGCATTTCAGCAAAAAAAACTTTACAGTAAAGCCTCATCATTTAAGAGCTAAAGGTTCACTCATGTTGATTCAGATAGTGTGGCAGTCTTCAGGAAGTTTCAGTTCTGATGTGTGTGGATGATACCAAGGGATAGGGATCATATACCCATTTTTTTTGTTAGATTAGGCTCCATAAATAGCAGATTTTGTGGGAAGAAAGACAACCTCAGTAGTTGCCTTTCATGTGATACACAGTTGAGCATGTAACCGGTTGGAGTCTGCCAAACCCCATCTTGCCAATCCAAAAGTACAAGGCTTATGTTACATTTAGATGAACATAAAAACATGGTCAGCTAACTAGGCGGGCTATTGCACCTTTACTCAAGCCAGAATTATAGTTTGTGGTGTGGAATTTAAATCAAACAAACAAAAAGCAAATCGTTATCTTTCTCAACCGGTTGAGCTCACTTTTAGATGTTTATTTTCTCAATGCCACCTGCATTAAGAAAGTCAAGCTTTTAGTTAAACGATCATTTTCAAGAAAATATCAGCTTCTTGGTCAAATAATTAGGATTGCCATAGGTAGGTAGTTCATGACAGGCGTAAAACTCAAATGTAGATTTTAGGTAGCAAATCCCGCTTAGGTGAAGAAGTGTTGGTTTTAATTTGGTTGATTGCTTCTCAAGAAAATGCAACTAAAGATGACCCCACGGAGAGAAAAAAACAAGTGATAATTATTTCCCTTTGCCAAAACATATTTCATACAAATTATTAAAATGCTCAACAGAAGAAAAGAGAGGAGGAGGAAAAGGAAAGATTTCTATGGAAACGTCTCACTAACCAGACCATCTCGTATTCATGACATGCCTATCCTCATTTGAATAGGCATTGCCTGACACTTCCGAGGTAACCTCGGTGGTTCTCTTACTACTATTACCGTCTATCGTCTTACTACATACGTTAGTATGATCAGAATACAAAAAGAGAGGGACTTCAGTCCTGGTCCACTGTCTCCTACCAGTCCTGGGAAGCCCATCATAATTTACTTTCGTAGGGGACGACTTGTGGACGGAATTCGCATAAGGATAATGCCGTGACTCTTGCTCACGAACAGTTGACGGAGAACATCCACCTGAAGCTTCCGAGACACTAGGACTGTTCCAACCCCAATGTCCCGGGTCTCCGAATATGTACCCCGAGTATTCATCAGTGATTGTTGAGTCCCTAGTGCTCTCGGTGCTGCAGGAAGCCTCGTCTGAACAGCTGAACAGGGACGAACTGTCACTCGAGGAATCAGCAACAACTCGATGAAACAGCAGCTGATGCCCGTCGTATGAACTGAATGATTCGGATCTGAAGGCATCATCAGCCCTTTGAACAGTTCTCTCTGATAGATTGTCGAGCGTGTCTCTTGATCTAGGAGTACTACGGCTGCGCTTTAAGAGATCTGCCTCTGAGAAGCCACTTTTCCTACTTCTTAGCAACTTTGGTGGACGCGGCGAGGGCCTGCCATATCAAATAATTATGCTTCAGAGTACCATATTAAGGATCTGGGTGGAACTCAGTGAAACAATTTATAAGCATCAAGATGTTTTCCCCACAATCTACATAGGCAACTAAAGAGAAACTTAACAGCAAGACAGGTAGTAAAAGCAGTCTTTCTCATCATGTTCCCAGCACACACACACACACACACAGAGGAGAACCTTGCATATAGGAGCATGTATGCGCTTTTTGTCAAGACCCTTTCTGGCTCCACAGGTTTTACCTACAAAACCAGAATAGATATCAGGACCCGCTGAATTCAGTTTGAACCACGTAACCCAACAAATCCATGTATTAAGCAGGTACAAGAGGATGCTAATAATAAAATGTAGAGATTCTGTAATCACAAGATGATAGATAACCTATGAAGCAATATTTTGCGGCATACCTTACTGTCATTAATCTTGTACCACTTGTCATGCTTGTTTCTGACGTAGCATACATAATGACCAGAAAAAGAGGCGTTCATTACGTCTAAATGTTCAACTACTGCATAAAGCTTGTATGCACCGGATCTCTCATCTTGGTTACTCATGTAAGGTGTCAAATCCAGTTCTTCTGGAAAGCGAACAGCTTTGTTGATTTTTCCGAATTTCCCAGACTGATAAAAAACGTCAAATGGGAAAGAGTTAACAAAATAAAGTAGATGAGAATGTGACGGAAAAATCCACCAGCACCTCTTAAAGGTTACCTGAAATCTTTTCAGAACAATCGTAAGCACATTAGGAGCCTCATACACCGTCAACCTTTTCCGAGCTTTCACATAAGACTTGCATCTGCTAGAAATTGAAGGAAAGTTTCTCTTGAACATTTTTCCCAAGTTGGAAGCTTATATGCTAGTTACAAAACGAAAAGGATGCCCAACATGTAAGGAACACAACTGTTGGCAGACAAAACCCTTGCAAAAGGACGAGCTTCATAGATACTTCCCCAACACGACAGATAATGCAACATCACTAATCTAAGAACCATGGTGGTCCTACGCCGTAAAGAACGCATGTTTATTGCTAATCTGAACTACCAATCACGTTCAAAGGCTAGTTGTTTCCATTCGATAGATGTCCAAAGCCACCTAATTAGCCATTATGTGGACAAATTTATACAAGCAAACATTCACTCAATCCAAATGATAAGCTGATGACGTAGAGATGGCTTGCATCTATTGCTTAATCTGCACAAAAGCATATGGCAAACTAAATCAAACTGCCCACTTTTATATGATTATGTGTCAGCTAGCAGGAATAAAGTTGGAATTAGATAAAATAAATCTCATCAGAAATATCAGCTTTGCATGCCCAAATTTGAAAGATAAAATATGAATAATGAGAAGAAGCATCGATGATATGGCCAAGATCATATCAAATTCTGAAAGAGGAACATTAGGAAACGAATTTGTCGGAGAACTTGATGAACAACTACTACATGCATGACAAAGAGATAGACAGGCCATAAATAAGTAGAACTTGTTGCTTTTCTGTCTGGAATTCATCTAATTTAATTATCAAATACCTGATACTTCGGAGTTTGGACCACACACTGACGCAATATAAAAAATACAAATTTTTTTCTTGGTCATTATTGCATATCTTACCTCTTTATGTTTCACCATCTGTAAATCTTCATCTATTGCCTACGATTCTACAAAATATACTGATTCTTCCTCGCCCTTGCAAATAAACCAGTAACGGTCATACCAGGAAAGTGTACAGAACGGCAAGGTTCCATAGTCCCATCATTTTTTGAAATTAAATAATCCTTATTCAAGGACATTGAGCGCCTTATTCCTGCATCTATGACACACTTGGACTTTGATGTTGTGGGCAGCTAGGTCTTCACTCTTCAAAGCTTGAAATAGTGGTTCGTTACAGCTGAGAAAAGGAAGCTAGGATACTCCTATCATGATGAGTAAAACGTAGTTAAATTGTCGAAGGCTTTAGGAAATTAGGAGTACCTGACCTGGTACATTCTAAGTACACTACAGGCTCTAGACAGCACTCACTGTATTTTATATTTGACATGACCACATAAAATTCTCACATGCAACAGCAAAATAACACGTACACAAAGAAATGAAAAATACAAATGAACTTACCTCTCGCATAAATATTTATTGTCATCATCCAAGGTTTCAGGAGCCGTGAATTGCTTCAGTGCTTCTTCAAGAGTTCTGATATCCCCATCTATCCCCACAGTTAGATCCATCATCCTTTCATACTTAACAGATTTACCATCGCATTTCAAGCACTTTATCTGCATTCAGTATTCATCATACAGCAAGATCTCATTTAAAAAAAGGGACTACAAGAATCAGCAAATTAATCGAGTAATCATGAATATACATTAGATCGAAGGTGACCCTCAAATGTTAGCTGCAGAAGAGTCTTTTCTTCTATAAATGAACCTGATCCAAGCCCACCAGCTTCTTCAGGGCGTTGCATCGTATCAATGACATACCTGCAATTTTCAGGCACCCTTTAAATTCAAATGTAACTACAAATATAGCATAAGAAGAAAGAATGGTGATCATTAGAAAAAGAAGTCAACATGAAAGAAACATGTAGGAGCCATATGATGTGGAAAACAGAAATGACACCACATATACAAAATAAACAATTCCAGGATACTCGCTCACCTCAAGAATTCATGGGCATCTTCCTCTTTCCCATACCCGAGGTTACTTCCTATGCTGTGAACTTTCGACAGAATCCTGATTGGGGATAGAGGTAGCTTCTTTTCCCTCGACTGTGAGACAAGTTTTTCAAACTCACATGTGAAGCACCATTCTGCTCTTTTGCCTGACAAAGTAAATCATACCCAAAGTGAGAAAGCTATTTGACCAAGGAAGACTTGATATTGTAGAAGTACAACAACAACTAAGCCTTTTCCCATACTAGATGGGGTCGGCTACATGGATTCTACTTGATATTGTAGAAGTACCAAACAGAATAAGCATGTTGTGGAAAAAAGGCCGAGGAGAAACATGCATTGTTTGGTATGCAGTCCTTGAAGAAGAAAAGAGGTAAGGGGCGGAGTGAACACCAAGCACTGAAGCACAGCATTAGCATAACAGCTGCAAGAAAAAGAAACGAATTAACTTCTAGAATTATCCCTTGACCATTTAGGACATGTATAAACATCTTTTATTGAAACTAAAGGCTGGTCTACAGTCACTCTATCCTAAGTTCCTAGCTGTGGCATGTCTTAAACTGTTGAAAATCGTATAGATTAGTGATATGCATCTTTGGGTTTTGACATTTCTGAAGAGTAGATAGACTGATAGAGTACAACTAAATCCAAAATAACACCAAAGGAAATGCCAAATGCCACTCAGTATGTAGAATGAGGGCTCCCTGCAAATGATGCAACTTTCTACGTGTTAAAATTCTACAAAAGTAATGCCTCTGAAAACGTTTTTTCCAGATTATCGGTTTTCAATAGAACCTAAATTTAGAACGATATTTTTATGAAATAATACCGCCCTTATGCAGAAATGGAGCTCGGTAAAAGGTGGTTAGGGGTTCCAAAAAATACCTGTTACCGCAGTTTTCAAGGCCAAATGGATGCAGGTCCACTTTCTCATTGTATAGCTTCACAAACAAGTCATATGGCAAGATCACCTGTTCAAGAATAGGCAGTTTAGAACTGAAAATTTCATGCAGAGAGAAGGCAATTTTTTCTGGAACAGCATACATAAAGGAAAGATGAACACATTCTATCAATTGAAGTACCTTTCTAGGTTTTACAGCAATTTCATTTCCATATCCTGGGGGTTTGTGTTTTGAAAGCTTCGGTGTTCTAAATTGCTGGACAACTTTGCGCATTGACATTTTCAGATTGGCAGTGATATTTGAACCAGAGTTCGTGGATCCAAAGGCGTGCATGCCTTTTGCACGGTGCATGTTTTGTGTGTAACCATTTGAATGAGATACATAGGTAGAAGGAGATTGATGCACCAAAGGTGGAGACTGGTCGGATATATTGTTAAGGTGGCTTAAAGGAACTCCAGAACTATCACATCCATTTCTGGAACTGGCCATAGCAGAGTCTTCGCAATTCAAGTTGTGAAAAGAATGTGCAGAACTATGAGTAGTCTCCACAAATTCAGAGGCAGAAGCAGAGGTATCTGAATTGACGCTGTCCTCAGACCTAGTGTAGCTGGATGCGGAACCAGTAGCAGTGGTTACATGATGAGTGGATGTTCCATCATGTGTGATTATTTTTCTGACCAAATGGCCTGAACGAGTGGTGTTATTTACAGAATCAGTTATGCCAGTTCCATCAGCAGAGCCAGACGATGAAACCTCAGCTACAGTTTCTTCATTTGAATCAGCAACTCTTGCCGGCATTTGCGAGCCCATGGCACTTTGTGTTGCTGAATGAGATTCCAAACATGAGACCGGGACAGGGGAGACAAAGTCACAGTCATCAGTTGATATCCTGGAACCAACGGTGCATTCAGAGAATCTGAGAAGAGATGAAGCAGTGGAAGGGTCAATAGCAGCATTGCTTCTCTCTGAAGAAGCTTCAAGAGCCTCAGCATTATCGTTTACTCTTCTGCAGGTAGCTGTGACTGAAGAACCAAGCACCATTGTGGGAGAATCAACAAAGCCTGTGCATGAGTCTTTTTCTTTTCCCACATTGGCATCCACAGATCTTGAACCATCCAGCGTTGCATTTACTTGAGAGCAGTTTTCTGCCTCTGTTTTGCTATAGATGGTTCTGGATGGAGGATGGCATTCATCTTTGTGACCCTTCCGCCAATGAATGATTTGACACCTACCAGAGCTGCAAAAGCCAAATTTGTTGGATATTTATTTCATGCCGCCTATAATAGATTAAAAAGGAAAATGTATGGATGCCCACCCACACTATAAAGAAATGTAGACAGATCCATGGTGAGAAATATTTGCAATATCATGAAAACGAATACATGCAAATTGATACATCATACATCCATTGATAAATTATGCGTGCCACATTTTCCATCTCCATTTTCTTCTCCATCGAAGGATCTGACAGAAGGAAACCACTAAAAAAAGCCGTGCAAAAGAAAACAGTTTCAGATTTTCTTTTGCAGACTACCAAAATTTCTTGAAATTCACACAATCTCTAACCCAAGGACAAGAAAATAAAATTTGTGAAATTGTGATCTGTTTAACATCTTCTTCTGGTAAAGTCATATGAAGCTACTCAATTAGCCACTTACTGTGCAAAAGATACGGACATAATGTCAAACAATATTTACCCCCCTAAAAAAAAGAAACAAAATTTACCACGTCGATCAAAGCCAAGAAGAAGAATATTTCCAATAACATACATTACTAGAATTCAACAAAAGCACAGAAGTCTGATATCCCGCTATCCAACAATTGCCAATACTTCCACCCACAATAGCACATATAAGGGAATGACGTAACTTCCTTTTACAATATCAAGAAACCAAATAGGTCGTATGCAAAAGTATTTCCGGAAATTTGTTCAAGAACCAGACTCTCGACAGTCATATTCATGAACGGCTCATATAACCATGTTAGACATTCCTAGACCTTGTAGATCCAATTTTCATCTCAGCATGTAACCAAAGAATTACAATGTTACCACAAGATAGTCTAACACACATCGTTGAGTGTCATGCATTATTCCCCTCCAGAAATTTCGCCTTTAATTGATTCATCTAACATGACAGGTCACACAGGGTGCTGGCAAATTTGCTTATTGACAAGATCGCGTTCTGATGCTCACTATAAGTATGGCGAATTGGACTCCACCTAATCAGCAGCCACCAACAAATAAAACAATTACAAATTTGCAGCAAAGAATAAGGGGAAGGAAAACAACTCCTTTGGCTGTCAATTTAGGGGACATTCAGGCACACCAAATCAACCGATCACTTTCTGATTCCCGGGTTAAGTGGATGAACTCGCATCAAATGACCGACCACACCTAGTTCCCGGAGTAGCAAAATCAACCATATCCTCTTTGTTTTTTCGGATGGTATCGTCTCTATCTTCCCCCAAAGGACAAAATTAACAGTGTGACAAACGCATTAACAGCGAAAATTGGCGCAGCACCCAAAATTTTTGCAGCTTCCTAAAAATTCAAGTGAATTTGCCATCACTGCTTCGATTTCACCTACCATAGACCCCGAAACTGACATTGTAATGTTAGCTCCCAACCGCATCAACAGCAAGAAATCGATAAGAACTCTTTTAACTTTTTCGCAAATTTTCTTGAATAATCCAATACCTATACACCAGCACGGCCTTGAAGTCCCGAAAGGCTCGAACCCGCATATAATACGCGAACGATTGAACAGACAGTAACCAATAAATGGCAAACAGTTGCATAAAAGGAAAACATGAGGTAATCAAGGGGATCACGCACCAGTATCTAACGGCCTTGCATCTAGAACACCGAGTGGTAGTGGGCGAGCAGCATACGGCGCAATACTGATGCTGAACGACGTTAGGGACCGCGATTTCGGCAGAAACGGACGACGACGATGGCGCCTGCACCGACGGTGACGAGTACGAATAGGCGTAGTTGAAGTCGGCGGAGTTCAGTGCCGGAGACGAATAAGTGTAGGCGTACTGGAGCGTAGACTCAAGCTCGGCCCTGGCGGATTCTTGCGAGGCGAGGATCAGAAGACGCCTAATCTCCTCTTCTCGGGATTGGGCGAGCCTCCATTTGTAGCGAACAAATAAGGTGACGACGGGAACGACGATGATGGCAAGAAGGAAGCCGGGAAGCCCTAGATCTCCGTATCCCGGCATTTATCCCGCCGTGAACGCATCAAGGACGCCGGAATCGCCAGACCTAACTCGGTCGGGACCGAAAGAATACATAGATTCCGCGGATCGCCCGGCGGATTTGGGGATTTTTCAGACCTGCGGAGTGGATTCGGTGATTGGCGAATGATGGCGTCAAAGATTAGCGTCCGAGAGAGCGTCGAATTTGAGGAAAAAGAAAAGGAAGAAGCTTGTGGGGTGAGAAAAATGGGGTTTTCCGTCCTCTCCTTGCGTGACCCAAGGAACCTTCCGTTGTCATTGTTCCATCGAGCGCCAAATATTCGCTCACCTGAGCTGAGCTGGCGCACCCGCCTTGTTTCTCACCGGGACTCGCTCATAATACGAACCGCTCCCATGTCACCGAGACTCGTACGACTAAAAAATCACTATTAAACATGAGTGAACAGTATTATTATATGTCACATATTATTCATTGAGGAATAAAAAATATAGAACCCAAGAAGTATCAAAAAATGTTTCGATAAATTTCACCAAATTAACCACCTCCAAATAAAGCAGAGACTTTGAAAATACATTTAATCAATAACAAATTTACTAAATTTATTATCAGAAAAAAATGAAACAAAAAAAAAATGAAAAACATCTTGTGAAAGATCTGTTAGCTACATATAAGCGAGAAAGATGGAAATGGAGTTAACCAAAATGGGCTAAAGATATTACGGTAAAATTTAAATCATAGTTGTGATGTGATTAAAATAAACTTACACTTAAGTACTTGAAGAAACCCATTTTCAAGGTTTAGAATAACCCATTTGAGTTGGATTTTGCCGCTTCCGAAACCAAGTTGTTCTCTCGGGATTCATATTTCCATATCGGTTTCGTAGAAAAGAAAGAAAAAAGAAGAGAAAAAGGAAAGGACGGCCAATTGTATAAACCCATATGGCTCGAAATTTACTTAATATCACCGCCGATGAAGAAGAAAACAAAAATCTGTATGGTTTCGGTTTTTGTATCTTTAGTGAAATCCGTGGCCCATTATATTGACACAAGCAGCACATTTTTGTCTAATTCAATTGCCAAAAGAGGACTAACTTGTCCCATTGGAAGACCCTGAAAGTCCTCATTTGATCTCCAAAGTCAGAAAAGTGAAGGCTACAAATTGTATGTGTTTTGAGGAGTTTTTGACTTGAGAAGGGTTGGGTAATCGACAGTAACTATTTGAGGCAAACAAGGAACCAAGTCCCCATCAATGTTATCAGGGTCAATTTTCAATTTAAATTCAATAAATAAAGAATTGGAAATATATAAAAGTAAAATTTTTGGCACAAGATAGAACTCAATGACGAGTAATAATCCATGTAGCCGATCCCAAATATGCCCGATAAAGCTTAGTTTTGGTGTAAAAAATAAAATTTTAGTTTAAAAAAAAAGCTCGAAACGAGTTAAAGGAAATGTGGCTCTATTCAGTCTCTTGATTCAGGCGCTCTAGCACTGCTGCTGTTTGCGGGAGTTTGGTTCCCAAAGGGTGCATGTGTGGGTGAGTGTGTTATGCTTCGGCCTCCTCTTATAACCCAAAAGGAAAAAACATGATTTGGACAGCGAAAGTTTGGGGCTAAGCTTCCTCGTGGTCTAACATAGTCACAGGTCACCAGGTCTTGACTATTGAGAGGTTCGACGGTCTCGGTCATATATATTTTTTTTGTATGATGGGGATGCCTAAACCAGATGCATGTCTTGGGTATCGAACTCGTGACCTTAAAATTGTGAGTCCATCTCCAATTTTTGTGCCATCTTCTTCTTTGTAAAGCCAACTCTCTAGCACAGGCTAGAGAGTTGAATGTATCTAGCTTACATGTTTGAAATCCCCATAAATCAAGAGGAAAAAGACAGAAACCAATAAATTCACTGGAAATTCTTGCCTTTTTGACATCAAACTTCCATCTGGGGGGTGATCTGTTCTTATTCCTTTCTCTCTTTGTATGCCATTCATTCACTTTTTTCAAAAGCAGAACAGTGAAAATAGGTTTTACCGGTTCACTACCAACTGGTGCACACGAATACGTCTGCTCATAGATGTTACTCTTCACCTATCTCTACATAAAAAATTCTTCTTGGGTCGGGTTGGGTCAAAGCCTCATAATTGGGCCGAAGCCAAGCTTTGCCAATAAAAAAAAGAATTAACTTTTTTTTTTTCTTTCAAAGGAAAACAGTACAAAATAATTGGTAGAGAAATCTACTGAAGCTTTAAGAATATATAATAAATAAAATGACAATTATGTGTAAATGAGAAGAGAATGGAAAGGAAAGATCCTTATAAAGCACCTAATGATACATCAAAATGAAAATAATCCAAAAAAATGATATGGATGGAGACTTTTCAAAATATTTCTCCAATGACTTATATTTGATATGGTGGTATCTGTAGACATAAAGTCACATACGAGGCATGTGTTGACGTCGAAAATTGAAGAAATGTGATAAATCTCAATAGGACGTCGATTGAGACCCACGATGTAGAGAAGCCTCGAGACAAATCACCTAACATTACCGCTGTAGGGCTGATTTTCTTGTGAGACTCTTTCGTAGATGCCTAAAACAGCACCCAACAAACCAATTTCCTATTCATGCCTGTGCAAAACCTTCTCCCAAGTCAATAATAAAATAACAAAAAAAACCTACCAGTTTGGTATTTATTTAAGCGCCTTCTAGCAAATATTTATGTCATATGAGCATATTTGAAACTTTTTTTTTGCGTAAAATAAAAATTCATTTTGCTGGTCAAGGTGGCAATTATAATAACAAAAAGGAGCGGTGAGAACGCGTTGTCACTGTATGTATTTAAGATCTATTTTCTTTAATTGTTATTACTATATTGAGCTTAGTTGGGAGGACTTACATTGCATCGATCAAACGATGCGTCTCTTTTGCTTTTATATTTTGGAATGCCTTTCTATTTAATGCTTCTTCGTGGTTGCTGATGGTTGTACAAAATGTATTTATTTCCCTAATCCTTACAATTGAATTCATGAAGCTCTTGTGAAACCGGTTTTGTGCGATTAACGACAGGGCGCTCTAGCACCCTTGCTGCTGGTGGGGAGTTCGACTTCGAGAGGGTGCATGTGTGGGTGTGTGTCCGGCTTCGGCCTCCTCTTCTAATTTAAAAATCCGTAGTCTTGTATGATCATTTAGAGGAAGTGGATCCGGACACAAAAATGCAGCACTGAAATGCGAGGCAAATTGTAATTTTATGCACCTAATCCTGTTTTTCTTTTAATGGGAAAATGCATTCCCCAGGTATTGAACTCATGACATTCAACTTGTAAGTGAAACCCCTAGCCTAGTAAAGAAACTACTCTTTGTGCACCAAGTTTTTCTTTTATCAAGATGAGTGAGTGAGCACTAATGGTGGACCTAGAAAACGTTCTAGGGTGTGGTGAAGTTCAGTTTCATGAAATTCATGCGTTCCCAATGGCAAACCTATCTTAGAAGCAGCCAAGTGAGGCGAAGCCAAAAAAATTATGAAAAAAATGTCTTTCTTAAAATTCATACATTTTTAAGAAGTGTATATATATATATGTATGTATATATATATATATATGTATGTATATATATATATATATATGTATGTATATATATATATATGTATGTATGTATATATATGTATGTATATATATATATATGTATGTATATATATATATATATGTATATATATAAAACACAAATGCATATATACATAAAACCGGATCTCGTCCATCTTGAAAATGTTCACTCATGTTTTAACTATTACTTTTCAATATAATTTAAAATCTTTAAATATTTTTAAAATTATTATATTCATATCTCCAAAAATAAATGGTCAAACATAAGTAGTCAGAGGTAGATAGGATCCAACCACTCCATGATATATATAAGCATATTCTCAAACCCCGTCATGCTTAAACCTATTAAAGTATCTCCACAATTGAATTTTCACAATCAACTATAGAGATTTAAATTTAAAAAATGAATTATACCATTGTACATTAAATGCGAATTACAAAAAACATAACAATACAATTCACTTCTTAAATTCAAATTTCACTGTTGATCATTCCGTTCACACGTTACAGATGTTTGAGTAGATTTAAGCATAGATGAAATTGAATACGGACCACTCTTTCTTTATATATATATATATATATATATATATTCAAAGAAGATCATAAAAAAAATCGTGCTTTACTAGAGTTTAATGCTAAGATAACAAAGGATTGAAGAAAATGATACTAAAAGGTTAGAGAGAGAGAGAGAGAGAGAGACGACTCGCTTTCGTGTTTGAGAGCAAATCTCGAGAGGATCATAAAGTTTGATCTCATGAGACGACCCACTTGTTTTCTCATCACGTGGATCCTACCACTCTCTTTAAAGGTGATCTTACCTCGTACAAGCGTTTGATATTCTCTCATCAAAGTTGCCTTCTACACAGATCGCGTTTTAAAAGCTAAAGATGCCATCCTGACCTTCTCTGCCAGCATATGTGCCTTTCTTCATTAAACAACCATTATATGTGTGAGATTCAATCAATTTCCACACCACTCACAAGCAATATTGTACCTATTCGTACCAGAGGCATATCGGTCCTATTAAATATCATGGGGTTCATCTATGGCTTGACTTGGTTGTGCCTCTTTGAGTTTAATCAAGTGGTTTTAATTGTATCTCACAAGTTATTATTAGGGTCTTTTACAACTAAAAATTTATTATTGGCTTAGTTGTTCTTGTTCAAATGTTAACCAAGTGGTTTTTATTGTATCCTAAAAGTTATTACTGGGGTGGTGAATAACATGCATTGAAGCTAATTATGCATCACATTTTCTTTGTTTGTTTTCTTCATGCTGATTTTGTGAAGATGGTAATAACGGCGTACTCCAATGCCAATTATGTTGCTCTCTCTTTCTTTCTCTTTCTTGGAACCCGTATCAACAAAGAGTACGGACTATTGAGACAGATGCCTTTTTTCCCATCTTTAGTGCCTCCACTAAATAGCGGTCGCAATAATGTTTTTGGAGTGAGATTGGGTTGAGACTTACTTGTATTTCACTCTTATATTTCACTTCTACAAAGCACTTGTATTTCTTTATATAAGGTCATTCCGTGAGAATGCACTACTTGAGTGTAAATGATATTTCAAGTGAGACCCATGCCTCACCTCACTCTAAAGTGGGTCCGCCACTACTGCAAATTATGACTTCATTGTCTTAATGTCGAGTCACCAGCGAGAAACATGCCTACATGGACCGGCATGGTGATATATTTTGATATTTAATTAAGAACCGATCAAGGCAAACTTAATTTGACCTTTTGAGTGAAGGAAAGGTTCAAACGAATAAAAAAACTCAGTTTCTATTTATCCTTTTCAACAAACAAACCACACCACATTGTTTGACATTGCCTACTCCATCAAAAACCTTCTTTGGATCAATTCCATTCAATGTGCAACAGTGATCTAATTAAGTTTGAAATGTGCATATTTTCTTTTTCTTTGTAACGATTCATTTTCAAAACTCACTAAAGTCATGATGTGGATTAACTAGAAAAATCATTTTCATATAAGGGAGCAAATTGCATCTATACGGTTGCAATATAAGAAATCATTACAACTATATTTGATAAAACAGAGTATTTATCATTAAATTCAATGGAGGTACACAACAAAGAAATCAGTACAACGATGATCCGTTATCTGAACTCAAAAGTGCAGAGAACCAAACTGAACCGAGTCATCGATTCTGGTTTGGTTCAATTTCGAACCATGGTTTTATTAATAGTAACAAAACTAAACACCACCAATGCAATTGAAAGCCCAAACAATGAGAGCCGATCATCCTACTCACATATTGCATGATACAAGAGGAAAATAAACTAGAAAAACAAACACCATCAATGCAACCAACCACATAAAGCAAAAAGAAAGAACCTGTAGCTACATATTCAACAACAAAGAATACCATCTCCTCTTGGCTCTTGCCCACTAAAAATGAGATATTCACACACACATACACACACCAGGTTATACACTTATATATAGACATAAATAGTTAAATACATTTATATGTACACATAAATACATAAAATACAATAACATATATATATGAAAACGGGATCTTGTCCACTTGTGACATTTCCACTATATCCATCCATTGATTTTGGGTAGTACGAGTATAATTTCAAAAATTTTATGGGACGAAAAAGTACGAAAAAATCACCAAAAAGCAATGGGTAGACAAATTTCAGTCGTGGGCAAATCTAAGTTTAGATCGATCTGGGGTTATTCTATGCATTGTACCCAGTTGTGGCAACAGAACGGTTAGCTATTTGGATCTAAATTTCGTATCCATTATTCAGAATTGAACTACAAATATGGTGAACTACTATTGAAAGATCGATGTTTTGACCCCCATTACTTTTGAATCCATGAAAATACCATTCATCTAGCATCACCACCTTGGGTATCGAACTTGCGACCTCCAACTAAAGGGCTCTCCTTAGTCTACTCCTGATCAGTCAGGAGAGACAGGACTCCTTGTTGGATATATATATATATATATATATATATATATATATATATATATATATATATATATATATATATATATATATATATATATATATATATATATATATATATATATTCAAATTAGATGAGTGTTGCAATCAACTTATGAGTGGCTTAGGAAGCAAGCTTTCGAAGAGCAGCGAGCTTCATATACTCGTTACGGCTCGTATAGACGAAGCGAGTAAAACTACACTTGTTTTCTGTTCTCGAGCATTCATGTAACTCTCATCCCTTTCGATTGATTGGTCGGACCAAGACCTGGTGCAAGTTCAGCTGATCCTCAACAATGGTATTGTGCAGACTCTTTGGACCTTTTCGGGAGACATTTCATTCAAAGTTTTCAAAAGTTTGCTGCCAAATTAATACCAATTTCTTTTATGGTACAATGGGGAGGCCAAAGCGAGATGCACCCCCAAGGTAACGAACTCATGACCTTCAATTTGTGAGTCGACCCCTAGTCCGGTGAGCCTCTGGTTGTGCCTGTCAAGTACCAATTGTGGGGAGAAGAAAACGAGAAAGAACATTATTGCTTGTAAAACTCCACCTCTTTAGAGCAATCTTCAATATCAATGCCAGACATGATAGGATATGCTTTGCTTAATTATACTATTGTGTACTTCGAAATCTGGTTTCGAAGCGACTGATAATTGATGTGCATGGAGAAGATGATCCTTACTCAGTGGCGGCGGATCTACATTGAGTCAAGATGGGGCATCCGCTCACACAAAATTCGAAAAATTTACCGAAAAGAAATGCAGTACATAGTTGAATCCATGGGGTGTAATACATATTTTTGCTACCGCCCACAAAAATTTCTAGATCTGCCATTGGCCCTGCTCTTCACTAATAATGGTGTTCGTATTTTCGGGGGTTTATAACATGGAATATTCTGCCTTTCAAGGGATTGGAGCAATGGCGGATCTAGAAGCTCTTTCAGGGTGGAGCCAATAGCCCCTTGAATGGTTTCAAACTATGTGTTATAGTCCATATGGACTATCGACTTTAAGTTGATTTTCAAAATTTTGGGTGGAGTGGATGCCCCACCTCAGCTCAATGTAGATCCGCCACTGGATTGGAGCAAACTAATGTAAAACTCCAAAGTTTGGACCCTTGCCCCCAATCATTCTATATGGTTGTTAAAATCATTCTATATGGTTGTTAAAATCATTCTATATGGTTGTTAATTGGATCTAGGAGGATACTTGTGGAGCCGGTGTACTACCACCCACTGATGAGGTGGGTGGCCCAGTTGGTTGGATTGTCGATTTGCCTTTTGGATCATGTTCTTGGATTTTGGATGAACTTTCATGAATTTTCATAAAAATGAATATTCTAAATTTGTCATAGGGGTAGAAGCTTCTTCTTAATTTCCCCTCTCAAAGAAAAGAAAAGGTGTGAGAGGAAGAGAGTGGAGAGGCAGCAATTGATTCCAAACCGGAACCTCCATTTGAAGAATATCAAGTGTTCTAACTTAAAAGTGGTAATATACTTGAATTATATTAATGGATCAATTAAGGAGAATATAAGACCCTATCCAGTCACTTAAGCTACAGTTTTCCTATTTCAAAACCACTAAAAGCAAAAAATTTATTGAATAAGACTTGTTTAACCATGTATCACAAACAAGAAAGCTAAAAAGAATCTTTGGATAATGTTTTTGAGATGAGAAAGACTTCGAAAGAGGTAGAGGAAGGCTTTAAATTTTTTGAAAGAAACGAGAAAACAAAATCTTACTTTTATGGAGTTTGTTAATAATAAGACTAAAGATAGAGCACATTAGCAGTAAGATCTGCATGTAGACGATCCACTTAGAGTTAGACGAGTCTTGATTTTTGTTGGCAGTCTTCTTCAATGATGATTGAAGCAGCTTTCCCCATAGTTGGAGGCCTCCAACATGAAGAGTTTGAGAGATCGTCCCTAAAGATCGAACCTGTGATGGATATCCCATAATCTTTTACAGTTCAAAGTTTCCTTTCCACTAAAAAATGAAGCCATGAGAGTTCTGATACTTGCCATTCTGTACTTAAAAAAAGAAATATCGACATTGGACTACATGGTGACTTTGGATCTAGTGAAGATCTGCACTCTGAGGTCAGGTGATCATTTTGTATCATGTGCTCATGAAGTTAGATATTTCTGCCTCAGAGCAATAGGAGTGTGGAATCTGTAGGAAAAACTTCCCTCTGTGTGTGTGTGTGTGTGTGAAACAGTAATATATGATTTCCAGCAGAAATTATACACTAAGGATGTAATTTGGCCTTTGGAGCAAATAGTTAAATTGTTCTTCTGTCTGTCAACGACAGGAACACATTATACAATTCTCATAGCTATACGAAGAGCTAGCTGTTCTTTAGAATCGAAATGGTCATTCCCCTCATACCTACAAGGAATAGCTTTCATTAATGAATGCAAAACCTTACTCCTTATATTTTGCTTTATAAAACCTAATGATGCTTTTGTGCATCGAGTATTAAGCAGTCAATCATCAAAATGTATTGAAGATGTTGAAGTGAATGTATGACAATAAATTGAAAACCCAAATCGATAAGTGCTGGTGATAAAGATGGTCTGGTATTGATAAAACTAAAACAAGATAAACACTTTTAGATGAGAAAGTACGAGAAATTAGATGGTAGGTACTTGAAGGAGTCACCAAAAGTGTTGAAAGGAAACAATAAGGTATAGTATTTATTTGCATAGAGTTGAATGCTAATGTAATACATTGTCGAGCAAACCTAGACATGTCCACACAGCTGGTTCCGGTTTTCCTGGAACTGGAACTGGAACCGAATCGCTCTTGGACCGGTTTCGGTTTTGGAACCGCTTGTTTCAAAAATGTTTTGGAATACAAGGACGTGCACATGGGGAGTCAATGTCCCTACCAACTACAAGAGTTTCAGAAAATATATTTAAAACATAGTAAACGGTAGTTTGGAACCATCAGTTCCGAACCAATTTCCAGGTATCATAAACCGTTACTGAACAAAGGGATCCTCACTTCTGGTTATGGTTCTGGAGTCAGTTGGATTCTTTCTGATTACCACCGGTTCTGCAAACAGTTTGGTTCTGATTCGAACCAACGGCCTGGTTCCAAATCGGCCATGTCTAAGCAAACCCATGTGAAATAGTGAAAGAATGCCTAATGGCTCCGGTAGGAACTTGGAAGAAAAGAAGGGTACATATTGGAGGCCCAAGGTATGTTATGGTAGCTTTACTTCCATTGCACGCTAGATTTGTTTCTCATCATCCATTGCACGCATCAAGATTCCAAATTATGTCACTTGCACCCATTGTGATTGCTCGGTGCATAAAAAGCAAAACGGGATAATTACAAGCAAAAGATGAAAGCTACAAGAGCATGGTCTACTGATGTAGAAAACGTTATATTGGTGTCACAGATCTCAACAATGCCATATTATTACAAAAAAAGTGCAAAAAATTACAATATGATAATAAATAAGTAAATAAACATGCATATGTTATAAACTCATAGTACGTTAACTAGCTTTTTCTTTATTTATAATGTGGAGAGAACAATATTTCAAGTGGGGAAGTTGGAAAACCTCATATTAAAACTCCAAAACTGTACAAAGAACATTAGTACTTCACCTGGTTAGGGGTTCGAGTTACGAGTTGAAGGTCATGAGTTTAATACCCGGTGTGTGCATATGGATTTAGCCTCCCATTGTACCAAAACATACAATAACAACAACAGCTAAGCCATTTCCCTTACTAGATAGGGTCCACTACATGGATCCTTCATTTCCATAGAGTTCGATTACGTGCCATGCTAACAATTAACTTAATATAATCTAGATCATTTTTATTGTTTTCTTCCAACACTTTTGTGGTCTTCCTCTTCTTCTTTTAACATTTTTTTTCATAATCTTTATAATCCGTGGTAGATAAATTGTTGATCATCAAAAGCCTAATACAACTCTCCTTCTTTATCCTTGCTTGAGATTGTTATTGCAAGGATGATTCCCTACATAGGTGGAGTTTCATTGTACTTAAACATAAAAGAGGAAAAAACCCAAGACTAAGATTCTCGCCGGTGCTAGTATGACATATTATCAAGCTCTATGGAAATAAAGAATCCATGTAGCTTACTCCATCTAGCATGGAAAAAGGCTTAATTGATAATTTTTACTAATCTAAACCAGCCCTTGCTACGCTACTAATTGGAACTCACCAAGGATCTTTATTGATTAATGAATTGCCAAAGTCATTTTTTTATTAAAATATAGAAATCTTTGTAAGATTGGGCGAATAGGCCCCAAAACTTTTTGGGGTGGGATTGAACTATGCATTCCAGCCTACATATCCAACCGTGGGCTATAAGTAAATTTTATTTGAATTTTTCAAATTTTCAGATGGGCTGAAGCCTTGCCTTATTGTGGATGGACCACTAAAGAAGGGGATAGGTAGAACACCAACTAGATATGTACACCCTCGGGTATTGAACATGTGACCTTCAACTTGAATGATTTATATTAATTGTTTCACTAAAAGCATCCAATCGGTTTGAAAACCACATGTTTGTGTTAGATATTGATTAAAAATAACACAGAACGACATGTGATGCGCCTAATAATATAGAAGGTACGCAGATACGTCATTAATATTAATTCCCATCACATCGATCCGGACATGGAGGGCCATCTTTGGAGAATTTCAAAGCTGAAAGCTATGAAGCATGGCAAACATTGGTCCCATTAATCATGTTACAATCTTTTGAAAGTTTTAGAAAAGATAACGCACTTCCCATACCCATAGATAAAGAATAAGCTTGTGCTATTTTGGCCATGCAAAAAGTAGCCAAGCATGGCCAGCCTTATGTTAAGGGTTATATAATTTCGCTCATGTAAGGAATCACTATTATATTATGCCCTGTCCCAACGAGGATAAAGGAGGTGGGTTGCATTACATAGCCGAACATTGAACTTTGTCGGGTCTTAAGAGTTGAGACTTTTTTTTATCATGAATTCACTTAATCCGATCCGAACTCTGAAGTTAAACATGCTTGAACGAGAAAAGTGCTAGGATATGTGACCTCTTAGGAAGTCCTTGTTGTGCACTCTCTAAAGGCTTAAGTAAGGTAAGTAGGATTAACAAATCTACATTAAATCAATCATCTACCTCAACCAAATTTTGATAAATAAAAAAAACAATTAATGCCCGAGTTACATAATACTCGACTAATTGTATAAATACAACAACAATTGAGTCTTTTCTCAAATTAGATGAGGTCGACTATATAATTTTTTGTTTTCAGAAAGCCTTATCATGTGTCATGCTAACAGTTAACTTGATTAATTGTATAAATAAGCAGACAAATTAATAAAATTAGTAAAGCCCACTACTAAGCGAGAAAAGCAGCCTCTAATGGTGATATTATTGAAAGAATGAAAAAATCGAGTCATGATGTAAATCGACCCACGGATCCAACTGTGTATTCACACAATGCTGTGTACCAACTAAAGGACACAACACAAAACACGGGTGAAGACATGAGAGTGACACCCCTAGCCTAGGTAAATTCATTATTCATTCAACTTTGTAAATATTATTGGATTTGTGGCAGCTTAAAAAGCATTCAGTTGTCGACTTGATTGTCGAATAGTACTCATTCTTCTCACACACACACAAAATGGAGCCACTGCTCTCACTAGTTGGCAACATGCGAAATGAACCTCCCTTCAATTTAGACATTGCAAACGAACTCTTTGATATGCAAACAGCTTTTGTTTCTTCACGAACGAACTGCCTATAAAGCATATCATTTGCACAGAGACAGCATCCGATACCTTTTTCCTTTGATATTGCCATTTTATTTAGGAAATGGCGGACATAATCTTTTTTTCTTTTAGAGTGGGGCAAGCATTCCACAGTTCTGTGTTATATACACGCGGATTCAACCATTGAATATACTATTATTTATTTATTTTAATAATTTTCGGCAGAAAAGGTTTAAGGTTGGAGCAGCCTGTCATGGGTTCATTTGGCTTTTTCCTTTCCTAAAATGTAAGATATCTTCTTCCAAGCGCACTGTTAACTGAGAAATTAAGTGGCAGTGGCCAATTACAAGGGATTCACTTGGAGAGAGAGAGAGAGAGAGGGGGGGTCGATTTTGGGATCCCATGAGTTTTCCGAATATGCACCGACCGACACCGATCGATGCCAAAAGCGCACGTGATTCACCAACTTCGAGCTGCGTACGCATGTGATCTCTCTCTCTCTCTCTCTCTCTCTCTCTCTCTCTCCTGCGTCACCTCGTGAACAAGAAAACAGACAGCGCGAGCGCGCGCACACACACACACACACAGCGAGCGCGCAGTTTGATTTTCTTCGGCTGGTTCTTAGAAAGATGAACTCAAGCCGTGTCCGGTGCAATGGGACCGCAACAAGCAGAAAAGAAAATCAAGAAGATTTTTGACATCGTTAACCATGCGTATTATTGAGTTCGCAATCTTCATCAAGCGACCATTCCCAATACTAACGACGAATGATGTCTCCCACCATCTTACCAAATTCCCGTAAACTCATTATTTATATATTTCAAACTTTAGGTTGATCAATAATGCTGTTTTTTTTGTTAAAAAGAAACTACGAACCTTTAGTTTTCCAAGGAAGAAACTAAGATTAATAAAAGGACTCGGATTGAGAAAGCATATGCGAATAAGGAGAGAGAGAGAGAGAGATGTCGTCATGATGCTCACTGCATTCCAAGGGGTCACTTCGAATCATTGTTCTTAGTAAGTGAAATATTTCGATGGCATGGGATCTTTATTCATCGCTTAACTCCATGCAATTCCCTCTGATGTAAACCAATTCCCGATGCAAGTTCTTTCTTACTGTGAGGAAATGCGTGCCAAAAACAGGATATTTCTTACTCCAAGGAAATTCCTGCAATTAAAAAGAGACGACACAAAGGGGAATGTGGTGTTCGATAGCTTCACTTTCCAGGCATACTGTGATAGTAGGGCATCTGATAGCAGGTCTGCGGTTCGACTCTGCATATATACTTTGCATTTATAATTCTTAATGCGTCTCAAAGAATGCCTCATCTGCTCTATACTTTATACCTAATGACTGACGCCTTCACTTTTTTTTTATTGAGAAAAAGCAGAAGTTTCAAATCTAATAACTTCAAATAAATTATATGTATATATTGGGGGAGAGTAACTTGATCATGTCTACCGCTCACGGTGTTTATTCACCACTTTGAGTGGTACGAGTGTAATTAAGTTTTTTTTAATATTTTTAAATATTTTTAAAATTATATATATAATGTATTGTAGAGGTTGAAACAACTATTAGGACCTCAGGCCCTGACTTGTGATTGTTAGCAGTAGATAGCTAGCGCCCGTAGGGCTAAACCCTTCATTATCTGTTTAACAAATACACAGACCCTTTCTCGATGCAAAGCCTGAGAAAATAGTCGAGGGAATAAAAAATATGGTTGCATCATTTACTCATAATCTTAGAACTCCATGGTCCTTTCAAAAAGTACTGTGTGTGATATACCAAATGAAATTAGGTTGCATTGCAAGTGAGAGAAAGGAGAGCAGACTAGCTATTGGCTTTTCACAGGTTGGTTTTATGTAATTCATTCTCTATTTTCTTTTCTTTTTTCTTCTAGACTCCTTCTGTCTCTCTTCTTCTAAAGAATAGAAGAGCTTCAGAATAGAGAGGAGAATAGTTTTTCAAGTCTTGAAAAGAGCAGTGTTGTTTAGCCTTCTGCTACTTCTCTTTTTCTGCTCTCTTGTGCAAGTGAGAGGGGTCTTTTGTTACTTGCTTAGTTTTTAAAGAAGTGTGAAGAATGAAGGATAAATGTTTCTTTCAATGACAAATTATATGTCTTAAGACAGTGTCTTTGCAAAGTGGTTAGAGCTCTTCACCGATTTTTTTCTTTTATTATCATGTAATATCATTGTTAACACCGAATATCATACATGACACTGGAGACTCTACATGGAAACCCAAGGGACTCATTTAAACAGAGAGATCTATAATGAAAACGGGTTTACACAAAGTGATAATATGAAATCGTATTCATGATATTGAAAACACATACTACATCTTATCTTTCCAACAGAGTAAAGAAATAAATAATGGAAATAAGAAAAGAATTAAAGCTTAAAATATTATTAGAGAGTGGAAATTCATAGAATTTAAAAGGCATCCTCTAAAGTTGCTTCTATGATGACCTCTTCTGGTATCCTGAAATAAGGACTAGGTTACTTCTCTAAAGATTCAAATACTCCTCTCATGATCGAGGTTTAAGTCTTGTGGCACATACTCTCATTCTCTATTCGAATTTCATAGAGACAAGTTACCCGAGCACGTTTTAGTGCTAGGTTCAAATATATTTCTTGAATGTGAACAATCATATAATTCTTACGTTTAGGCGATTTTCATTTCTTTGTTTTGTATTGTTCTTGGTTGTATGCTGCTCTACCGAGCCCTCTTATACTTCTTTTTATAATAAAGTTTCTATGTTTTGGTAAAAAAGTTATATATATATATATATATGTGTGTGTGTGTGTGTGTGTGTGCATGTATACACACTTACATACATATCCACAACCATTTACTGGTAAGTAAAACGAAAAAGCTAACTACTCCCGACTGTACCAAAATAGAAAAGGGAACACATTGCGCATGCACTAAAGTTTTATCAACTATATTTCATAAGAGAAAATGTTTTCCCACTTTTATGAATTTTCTTATAAGTTCATATACAAGCTTAATTATGACTCCTGTGAGCTGGTTGACTGTGGACCAGGGGGTTCGAACTTGCAACCCGTAGGGGACACGACACGACAAGTCAAATTTTCCTCGTGTCGTAGTTTTAATGATTCGTAATTATGTCCCAAGCACAAGCAGAGGTTCACAAGAAAGAAGCCACCACCTTCACACGGAACTTTATATATACGGCCTACGTCTTCTTAACACCAGGTGACGACGCTCCCCTTCTTGACAACAATGGCGGCCTCCATCTTAACACTGTTCATTCTTCTCTTGCTCCACCTCTTTTCCACAACCGCCACCGCCTCCAACCCCTGCGCCACCTCGCCTCCTGCCGGAGACGGTACCACCACCCTCAGTCTCCTTCACATCAACTCCAAATGCTCCCCTTTCTCCTCCACCACCAACTCTCCCTCCACTTCCCTCCTGGACTCCGTTCTCCAAATGGCAACCAACGACGCCTCTCGTCTTGTCACCATCACCGGCAGGAGATATCCGGTGCCAGTGGCGTCCGGACTCCACGTCACCAACTCCGGCAACTACGTCGTGAGGGTGAAGATCGGCACGCCGGGGCAGCTCCTCTTCATGGTGCTGGATACCAGCAATGACGCCACCTGGGTGCCGGTAGCGGGGTGCTCCGGCTGTCCTCCGACTTCCTCCACCTTCTTCCCCAATCGCTCCTCCACCTTCAGCTCCTCGGCCTGCCGCTCGCCGGAATGCACCCGGCTGACCACCGGGTACTTAACCACGGGGTACTGTACGGCAGACTCCACCAGCTGCCTCTTCAACCAGACCTACGGTGGAAACACCAATTTCTCGGCGGCGCTTTACAAGGACACTCTCCGTCTCGCCCTCGACGTCATCCCGGAATTCTCTTTCGGCGGTGTGAGATCGGCTAACGGTAATTCGCTTCCGCCGCAGGGTCTTCTCGGGCTCGGCCGTGGGCCATTGTCTCTTCTATCACAGACATGGCCGATCTATCACGGGACATTCTCTTACTGCCTTCCCAGTTTCCGCTCCGTTAACTTTTCTGGTTCGCTGCGACTCGGATCGGTTGGCCAGCCAAAACTGACTGGAACCACCCCAATCCTTTCCAACCCACACCGACCATCCCTCTACTACGTCAACCTCACCGGAATCAGCATCGGTAACAAACTCGTCGTGCCGTCGTCCATGCTGCCGGCTTTCGATCCGAACACCGGAGCCGGGACGATACTTGATTCCGGAACGGTAATAACACGGTTCGTGCCACCGGTCTACAAGGCCATCCGCAACGAGTTCCGGAGGCTGTTCACGGGACCCGTGTCGAGTCTTGGTGCGTTCGACACGTGCTTCACATCACCGGGGGTGCCCCCGGCCGTGACCCTGCACTTTCAGGGGTTGGACGTGAAGTTGACGACAGAGAACGTGATGATACACAGTACGTCGGAGAATTTGGCTTGTTTGGCCATGGCGTCTGCGCCGGAGAACGTCAATTCGGTGGTGAATGTGATCGCGAACTTGCAGCAGCAGAACCAGCGAGTCGTCATCGACCTCGCCAACTCCCGACTCGGCTTCACCCCCGAGTTCTGTAGCTAGTTGCTACCTCGTCTTTAATTGGTCTCTTCTGCTTGTGCGTTGTGTGTGTACCACTACGACTATTACTGCAACTTGGTGTTTGGACCTGGATATTGATGCAACGTTATGGATAAGATTGAGATTGTGTGTGTGTGCACGCGCATACGAGCAATGCTAGCTCATGTTCTAAACTTTTCTACTTTGATTGTGTTTTGGGTTTATCAGGCAAGTTGGTTCTGTTCTATCTCTTGGTTGCAGCTCTTCCTTCTTGTTTTATGCTTCTGCTCATTTAACTGTTGATCCTTCTGTTATATAAGTTATTAGGAGGACAAGGTAATTAGCGCGTTAAATTCACGAAATAAACTTGTGTGTATGTGTGAGAGAGAGAGAGATGCACTTTGATGGCGAGCGACGTGAAAAATACATGAGTCACACTGATCACCAGGGGACGAACTCTCACAAATCCCAAGTTGATGCACGGTTTCCAATTCACTTGAAGGTGTATGTCATTAGTCACTGATTTATTCAATCAGGTGAGCTGTACACTGTTCAGCTCGTGTTGTGCTTGTCCTCACATGTGTATATATAAATATGTTAGAAATTAATCATGTTAACCTAATTATTACTTAAATGGCTCCCCACTTTTAAAATGGGTCAAGAGTTTTTTTTAATAAGATTTGCACTAAAATGGCTTAACTTTTCTTTTTGGTTACAATGTGGAAGTGAGGTATACATCTCAGTATTAAATTCGTGACCTTAAACTTGTGAATCGAGCTCTAGAGCCAGGTAAGCTACGGCTCACAGTTCTAAAAGGCCAACTTTTAACTTGAACTATGAGCAAGAATTCATTAATTCTTAATATATCTGACAATTTAAGCTTCCAAATTTAATAAGCAAGCAAATGTTATGCATATTGCTTGAAGCAAATGGAAGATAGAATAGTTAACAATCGAATGAGACTGAGAAGTCACAAACTCACCGATCCTTTAGGATGTGTTTGATTCATGGTGCTAGGCCCTTGGACTTAGAACCGTAAACATAGACCACATGAGTTTGCAACTATGGATCCTAAAAATCATGATTCTCACTTTTCTTTGTGAGTAGTATCTAAACTTGGGTTTTCATACGAGGTTGTATAACAATAACAATACGACAGAGAGAAGGAAGTACTTGGGTTCAGGTCCGAGTGACTCACCTTTTCTCTAACACCAAAGTTTTTTACTCAATTTGAGCCCGTAGAACCATAATTCCATGCAAACAAGAAGTTCTGTGTTTGATGCACAAAAAAATTTAAAGATGTGAACACCAAAAATAACTTCTTGTTCTCCTAAAGTTCTAAGGTGCAAGAGAGTCTGGTTGAAGGAAGGGGTGAAAAGGGATTGCATGGTCGTCAATTGATTTGATTGAATGGTTGATTAAGAACACTCGTACTCGCTGCTAGAGGTGGCCGATTCAAGGTTAACTGGATGTTCCAAGCCACTAGTTCTGGTTCCACCTTTTTGATCCAGATGGACCAGAACCAAACTAGGCCCCCAATGGTTCCATTCTCGATTACCCACAACCCTGAGACCACAGTTCTCCGGCGCGGAGGGTGGTTCCACCATTTTGTTCCGGACCTGCTTGATGTTGATGTATTTAGAAAAAATCGATGCAACAAAGGTGGGACTTTGAAACTGGAAGCAAAATAAGATTCAGAACACTTGGTTCCAGACCACTTGGTGGACCCAATAATTCTTGAGAATTAGGGTGAGGCACATGCCTGACCTCACCCTAAAGTGGGGCTGCCACTGGTTGTTGGCCATTGTTGTTGTAATCCAAACCAGATTATATACAGTTGGAAGGAGACCTTGTATGTTCTGCAATTGAGCTTAGATTTATATTTGGACTCACCTTCACTAGCCACCAATTTCTTATCCGAAATTTGGATCGATACGAAAACTAGCAGCAGTTTTAGGTCTCAAGTTTCACAACGAAACAGAAACGTTTTTCTTTTGTGGTACAATGAGGAGGCCAAAACCTTACATCCAATGCGGGTATCGAACTCATGATCTTCAACTTGTGAGTCGACCCCCTAGCCTGGTGTGCTATTGTTCTTCATGTGACAATACCTAAATGGTATTTTGTACGTATTGAAGTATGAACTTGTTATCCAAACCCACTTTTCAAGATTGAACTTTTTAAATAAAAAATTATGAGGGTCCTTTTTTGATAAATAAAAACCAAAAAATTCAAGTAAAACACAACTATTGCTACCACATATGCTAGCATTACTTGTTTCAAGACAATGAATGAAGGCACCAAGTTCAGTTCCCATAGCTCGGTGATATCAGCATCCAAAAGAGGCTCCTTTGTTTTTGAAATCATCAATGTATGTTTAAGTGAAGGAAGATATCCTGTTTGCAATTTTCTTAATAGAAGACATAAGATGCAGTATTAATACGTTGATGTCAAGACATTTTAGTATAACAACAACAACTAAGCCTTTTTCTATATTAGATGGAGTCGGTTACATAGATTCTTTGTTTCCACAAAGCCCTATCATAATTTGTAGAATCCATGGTAAATAAGTCCAACAAAGTTTTACGCCGGTTGTCAAAAGCCTAACGCAACCTTCCTCTTTTATCCGGGCTTGGGACCGACCATACAAAAATGATCCCTTATACATGGGCAAAGTTTCAAAATTTATGAAAGGCCCAAAGATTTCACATTAACAATCAAAATTTGGGACATCAGTAAATACATCTGGTGTAAAGCCATCTCCAAATATCTCCAACCCAAGGAAATGCTCCATGGGGTTGAATCTGGGAACCACGCTTACCAGATCCCGAGGTCATCTTTTGGTGAACTTCTTGGTGACATTTTAGTGTTAAACTCAAAACATCTCATGTTCATTTATTTAATTAACTACTTGTACACTCCAGCCAACTAGGTTAGGTTGACATGGTTTTCTAACATACACAGGCATGGACGCACATTAGTAAACAAACTTCCATGAGCTGAACTGCACTCAACATATATCTTGTTCATTTTTAGCTCATACTAGCGAACCAGAACGGTTCAACAACAATTATTATCATACAGAGATACCATCCTTGGATATTATGTGTCTAAGAAAGCCAACCTGCTCTTACCAGAAGTTGCACTTTGAGAACTTGATATAGCAGTTGGTGGAGGCATGAGGAGACGTTCGTGAGTCTCCCTGCTCTCGAATCTCAGCTATAACGTGAAGAAATCCATCCCCTTACTGTAAGCTTTGTCTTTGGGATCTGAGACCAAAGGTTCCTTAACCAGTATCCCTATATATATATATATATATTCTCCAACAATTATTCCAATAATTACATATCCGATTTGACCTATGGACGAATATGCAAGCATACGTTTCATGCTTGTTTGAGTAATAGCAATGAGATTCCCCAATATCATGCTAAGAATAGCTAGGATTTCCAGAAGAAGATGCCATTCGTTCGATTCATTTTCTTCTGTATACAGGTTCTTATCAAATTGCTCGGAGTTTACCCAGTTTATAGGGACCAGACTGAACCTGAACAGGTCTGGTATTCCCGCTTCGTTCCGATTGAGGTGGGTCAGGATTGCACTGGACAGGTCAAGAGTTCTTTCATTTCCTTGCTGAGTGAATTGATTAACCAGGTGAGGAAAAGGATAACGAATAAAAGAAACTCCTATCATGTTTTAAGCTGCTTGTTCTTTTGCCTCAAAGGGTTCACTCCCAAATCAAATGGGCAAAAGCAAAAGCAACACCACATTATTTGCTTTCTTTTTGGTGCAATGGGGAGGTGGAGGTTGTGTGTATGCCTCCGGTATCGAACTCTTGACTTTCAACTTGTGATTCGACCCCATAGGCCGGTGAGATATTACACATTGTTCAACACAACATTATTACCTTGGCTTTGGATGATTGGTGAGGCCACCTAATAATCGTTAAAAACAAAACGAATTATACACATGATTTCAATCTACCGTCTTGTTGGTACTACAAAGTTTGGAACCCTCTATTTGCTTTTTCATCACAAAAGGGATCTCATATACGCTTGCTCGAGAGAGAGAGAGAGAGAGAGAGAGAGAGAGAGAGAGAGAGAGATGTCCGTGGAGCATCAGTTCATCTAACATGATTGTTTAACTCTATCACGGGACATTTACCGGGAGCATTAGTACCACACGAAGAGAGGTTTTCACCTTATCCGCACAATGCCTTGGAGGAGTGTGCCTGCATCTCTTTGTGCTGAGTAAAGGTTGGGTGGTGTAGAGTCTGTGAGCCGACGTACTTTTGTATGTTGAGGAAAGAGTCCCGTCACAAAGAGCAATATCTCCCTGGTTAAGGGATCGATTCACAAGTCGAAAGTCGTTTGTTCGATAATGAGGAGGCCCAAATAGTGGGTCATGACACAACTTGTCGCAGAGCTTCAATCATGTGCACGGTAACTTGGGTCTTGTCATATTAAATTCGCACTAATTTAGCAGTAACACCAAGCCTTTTCCTACACTGAAGGAAGTTAGCTAACTTTTAGTCTCCATTGATGAAGACATGTGTTACTGCTAAATTCGTGCGAATTTAATATGACTTCAATCAGGCAAATGGGTTCATTGAATGGGTTATAATCGTATCTAAAAGGGGTTTAGTAGTTAATCCGACTTCAAATCAAACATGATGCGATCTGGTTTTGAACACACGACCAATCAAATTCGCACTAATCGATCTGGTTTTGAACACACGATCAATCAAATGTGGATCGATTTTGGTTTAAACCCTACTTTCCAAGGAGACATAAAAACATGATTGGTCGTGTGTTCAAAACCAGATCGCATCATGTTTGATTTGAAGTCAGATTAACCACTAAACCCCTTTTAGATACGATTATAACCCATTCAACATGGACCCGTGTGCCTGAACCAACTTTCTTATTTTTTTTACAATGGGGAGGCTAAAGCTAGGTATGCACGCCCTTAATATTGAACTCACATCCTGGAACATGTGAGCCGAGTTCCCAGGCCAGGTGAGCTATTTCTAACCTTTTCTTTATTACATTGAACTAATGCTCCCAGTCCTGCCTGAACACTTTCTTTTTAGTACATTGGGGAGGCTAAAAACAGATGAACCCCCCCCGGTATTGAGCTCATGATCTTGGACTTGTGAGTAGGCCCTCTAAAGAAGTGAACTATTATTGTTTGTGCTGCCCAACCAACTTTAATTATCATATTAGTTCGTATTTATTTCGTCGTACGTCTTTTACCGAGTAAAAGTAATTAACCCGATGCTTACCTGTCGTTCTTGCTATTTTTTAACATTTTCACTCTGGCCGCCGGCTATTCCGTGCCCTTTCTTTGAATTATATGCCCATCTTTTGGAAGTTCACCTCACCCCACTTTCAGTGAGAGAACGGAAAGAGATTGCGTCATCTTCTTCCTCTTCCCTCGTTTCTCTGGTTCGTTATCTTCAGGAAGACGATGAGGATTTGATGGATGATGGGTTCTGAATGAGAGTTAACGGGAGCATAGGGTTCGCAAAGGGGGAAAGGATGAAACAATTGTTGCTCCTTAACCTTCGATCGATGTCGACGCGTGTGGCACTCGTGGGTGGGAATCACACCGCCGCCCGTTTTTGCACTCGTTAATCCGTCCTTCTCTCCGTTTTCCGGCTGTTTCTCCGATCACATTTGCTGTGCTTCTGTTTTCCCTCTTTTTCTCTCGCTATTGCAATCAATTCCGAAAGAGGAGATCGAAGGATTCTGATTCCGAGATGGACGCGAATGCCAGGATTGGGAAAAACCTAGATCGAGGGAACTACGTCGACGAAGTCATTATTATCCTTCCCGATCGCAGAGTGCTGAGTCTGTTAGCCAGATCTCTTTTCCTTGCTGCCGCGCTGCTCACTATACCCTGGCTCCAAGGAGTCCAGGAACTCTTCGGCTCCGGCGTAGCATCCGGCGCCGGATTGGAACCTCCTTCGGAAGATGTTATCCAGACGGCGTTCCGCGATCTGCTAAAAGAGCATCTGCTTACAGTGGGCGAGTACGCCGTTTTCATTGGTGAATCGCCGGAGGTTGCCGAAATCCGGGCGCTGATCGACGACGGCATCCTACCGCCCGTTAACATTGTCGACGAGAAAAATGATAACGGAAGATCCATCACGGACGGGACCGTCGACTTCGCCTTCGCTTCTAATGGCTTCTACTCTTTGCCACTCATCGATCGCATCCTCCGAGTCGGGGGCGTGGCGGCACTCCGGTTCGGGACTGCGGCCGACACGCACCGAATCCAGCCGAACTACAAGATCGTCTATCTCCGCCGGTTTGAAGTTCCCGATCTCCATACCGTTGTCGCGATACGGAAGATGAGTGCCGGCAACCGGGAGGACGCCGAAGCCACGGAGAGGAAGCCGAGCTTCTGCTCCGCTTCGGACGCGAAACGGAAGGCCGTCCGAGATCTCGAAGACATACTTCTGGAACCGCCCGATGAGACGTTTCTCGAGTCCGGTGAGTACCTGAAACGCATCAAATATCTACCGGAGCTAACCGGAGACAATCTTGAATCCTACTCAGGCCATGTATACGTAGACGTCGGCCGGAGTTACCGGACTTCCGGCATCGGCGAGTGGTTCCGGCGAAGCTACCCTACCAATGGCCGGGACTTCGACGTGTACGCGCTGGATGGTGACGTGGCAGGAACTTACTCCCCTGTGGTGACGTGGACGAGAAAGACAGGGTTTGATGAGGGGCCCATGGGGCTTTCTGACTGGTTGAAGGGCCACGTGGCAGAAGATGAATTCGTGGTGATGAAGATGGACGTCGGAGGAAGCGCTGAGTTGCTCAAGGTGGTGAGGGAGATGGTGAGGAGCAAGGCTGTTTGTCTCGTGGACGAGTTGTTTCTCGTTTGCGACCAGGAGGGGAAGGACAGGAACAGGGCCGAGAGAAAGGCCTACTGGGAATGCCTCGCACTCTACGGCATGCTAAGGAAAGGTAGCGTGGCCGTCCATCAGTGGTGGGGATAGGATCCCACCGTCCAACTAAGGTGGGGGATGGGCATAAGGAATCTCCATCTATCGTGCTTTACGCACTCGCTAAGTGTCTCACGTGAAGTCAAGTCGAGTCTTGTGGGTCTTGTCGTTTATGAGGGTCGTGATGCGTCTATGTTGTCATGTTGGCTCGTGTCGTGTTGGGTCGGGTCGGGTCGGGTCTAATAGGTCTGGGTATGGTTACTTAGTAAAATAAACAGCAGAGTAGCAGCGTATTTATTCTCTGCGTGGGTCTTATAGGGCACTTTCCAGTTGCTTATACTGCCGCTTGAAGATGTGCCCGACATTGTAGCTTGGTATTTTATGAAATGGTTTGGAGTATGTTGTTAAAATGTTCTTCGATATATATATAAGAGTTGCTAGACTCCAATTTATGTTAAATCATGTATGTCAATTCGCAAAGGCTGAAACCAGGCATGCACGCCTGAATATTGAAGTGGCAACCTTCACTTGTGAGCTGAGTGTCGTGCTAGGTGAGCTAACGCTATGAGTGCAAATGTAGAAGAGTTGAAAAGTTGGTGGCACCAAGGGAAAGGAATAGTTTCGGATAAAATTTTACTTCCAAAATGAATATTGTAGTTCTAGCTGCCAGTCAAAAAGATGTGACTGAAGTACCCATCTATAATTGGCGCATTCAATGGGGCACCAAACAACTGCCTCCATCTGAGGAAGTAGGTTCATGAAGTAAAGACGATGTGTTTACCCAGAGCATTAGTTCAATGGCACTTCTCCTTGGCACTGAAGCTATTGGTGGGGAGTTTGACTTCCAGGAGGTACATGCATGTGTGTCCAATTTCTCACCCCTTTTTACTAGAACTCCACGTGATTATTTCACCAAATGTTTGAACCACCATTGGTGCCTCTTTGTATCTCTCATTTATCTTCTATTGATTTTATGCCTTAACATCTTCCTTTTATCATAAACATCTTTTGCACATATGAATGGTTGATTGTAACAATTAGCAGTATAGAGATGGTTGATCTCTTATAAGTGCTACATGATATTTACTTTCAACTTTTATGGTATTTTTCCATCACACAAAGTACCCAATGCACCTATCTCTTTTAGCCAACCTATGTTAGCATTTCTGTTCATTCTCATGACTTCTTAAATACTGATCCTAATAACTTTTTATTAGATGAGAATGAAAGAAAATTTCGTTGAACTCAGCTTACTTAACATACTAGATGTTAAGTTGACCCATGTTATAATGCACTTTGATGATTTTAGTATGTACTTAAATTTTGGAACTTAATAATGATTTCCTTGTTAATGTTAGGGAAATGTATAAATTATTTGAAGAGCGGATGGTATGACTGATAACTATGCGTGCCAATGGGTAAGACCCAGGCTGTGGGTGCGAATACAAAAGGGTATTGGAGATCTAGATTTGGATCGTTTGGTGGTGGCCCAAAATCCGAACCATTGAGAGAGAGAGTAGAGGAGGGGGCTGTCTGCGCAGCAGGACGGCGGAGGGACGCGGCATCGTTGTGGGTGTTTGCTGTTACTCTGATTGTTGTTTGGGTGTCTGTAGTGGCGATGGGCATCGAGAAGCAAGTGCTGCGTCCGGGCAATGGCCCGAGGCCCTTTCCTGGTCAAAGCGTCACCGTCCATTGCACCGGATACGGTCCAACTCTAACCCCTCTTCTCTTCCGTTCCTTTGGTGTTCCTCTGTGATTGATTCATTCAGTTATCTTTGAGAAGAGAAACTTTCCCATACCGTGAAAACCGTTGTGGTGTTCTGCTATTTTGGTCTTTTAGTTTCTATTAGCCTAATTGTTTGGATGTATCTTGTGCTTTGGACATTTTTCTCTTTACAATCGTATTGCCGTTGTAATAAAATGTCTGAACATGGTGCAGCTGCCAATCTCAACAACAACCTTCCCTGATTTTTTCTGACTTAGCTACTCGGAAAACGCAGGAATTAAATGCGAGTATGGCCCAAGATAGTTGATAATGCGAATAAAAAAAACATTTAGCGAGTTCCACTTAGTGTAGAAAAAGGATTGGTTTTGGCTTGAGCTCGCTTCAGAATGGAATTCTTGATAGTAGGATTTATGAACGATTCGATTCCACCTCATGCTTACTAACATGTTCATGATTCCATCTCTCCAATTGTTGAATGTACGGCATCAATATACGTAGTTGCTAGTTGCTACGCTTTCTACTTGAGTGGAAATTTGAATTCCTGTATGAGGAGGCGGGATGTTCTAAACGGGGAACTTGAAAGATTGATTATTTAAACTCTCATTGCTAAAGTGAAAATCGTTAGCTTGTATTCTCTTTTCCTCTCATTCATGCCAATCCTAGTGCATCCGAAGGAACCTGATGCATATGGGATGGACAAGACGCCTAACTGGTTTGACTGTTGCAGGTAAAAATGGTGATCTATCTCAGAAGTTCTGGAGGTAATCCTTGTGCTTCTCTTTTCTTGTTAATCTCTTCTTGATGACCAAAACTCAAAGGGTTAGACTCTTTGCTGTATCATTCAATCTTGCTTCCTGCTTATATTTTGGTTCATTCAAACTTGGTTAATTGGAACCTTCAGCACAAAGGATCCTGGTCAGAGTCCTTTCACATTTAAGATTGGCCAAGGCTCAGTAATAAAAGGTAACTCTTTCAATTGCTCATCTTTTCCTTCATTAACAGCCGTTAGCCTTTGTCTTCCACAGGAAAACAGATTATTTTCTTTGGATTTATTTTGGGTTTTCTGTCTGGAAGTTGTTTGCATTGTAATGTTTTTTCCTAAATTGAATGCTTCCATAGCATAACCATCTTGTAGAAATATCATGCATGTCTAAATTGATTCAAGAAATTGGAAATGAATGGTTCTTGTTATCCCATTTTACTTATCTACTTGTTTCCTGCAAGCCTAACACTTAGTGTTATTTATGTCAAGGTTGGGATGAGGGTGTGTTGGGGATGCAGGTGGGAGAAGTAGCTCGTCTTCAGGTAGTACATCTACTCATAAGTCCTTATGTTGATGTTTTGATATCTACGTTACATCGTTTTTCTGCAGTGAAACTCATGCGTTATGAAACAACTACTGGTTGTGTATTTATTCATGTCTACAAGCAACTATCAGTGTTACAATAGTCTAAATGTTGAATATTTCACAACCATATTATGATCAGGTATTGGTAACAAATAACAAGAATGCTATCATTCTTGTGTCAATCATGAACCGTATGTCTAGAAAATGCTTAATTCTTGTAATTATCTATTGATAAATATAATAAAATTACTATGGATCAATGTTTAAATAAGGTAATTTGTACTTGATATACAACAATTTTAAGAAGTCTAGTGCTTCTAAGTGGGTGTGTGAAAGAAGCACCAAAATCTCGTCAATGATGTCCACAAACTCAAATAAAAATGATCTTATAAGATCTTTAACAAGCCAAACAAGCCAAATCACCAAACCTTGGTGCACAAGACAAACTAAATAGGTATAACACCAAGCAAGTCAAGTGAGCACAAAAAGCTCTGATTATTAATTTCACAGCCTTTTCTATGTATAAAGGTTTATTACAAGTGAGAAGAGAGAGTGAGAGAGAGACTATCATAGAGCAGTTGCTCTCAACGGTCCCAACAGCTAGTAGTGTAGTTGTTTGGTGTTGATTGACCTTTGAAGGGTTAGTCTAAGACAACTCTATTACAAGTTAACATCCCCCCTCAAACTTGCATTGTATATACCGAAAGTTTGTCCGACAAAAACATAAATCTAGGGTTTGACAAAGACTTTGTAAAGAAAGCTGCTAGTTGTAATTCTGAAGGAACATAACATAATGTCAGTCTTTTCTTCAATCATTCCTCCCAAATATAGTGGTTGTCCATCTCAGTATGCTTGGTTCGTTCATGGAATGTATTATTTGAAGCAATATACATGGTACTTTTATTATCACAAAGCAATTTGGTAGAGTTCTCCGATACGACTTTTATGTTTGTAAGAAGTTCAGTGATCCAAGATATCTCTACTGTTGTAGTAGTCATGACTCTATATTCTGCCTCCGTAGATGATAGAGATACCTTCTACTGCCTTTTGCATCTCTAAGATATTAATTAGTCACCTAAAAATACATAAAAACCAGTTGTGTAAAGCTTATCATTGACATCTCCACCCTAATCAACATCAGTATAAGCTCTTAATTTAAGAGAAGATGATAAGGTTAGAATGATCTCCCTTTTAAGTGTATCATTTATGTATCTTACGATCCGCATAACCGCACTCATGTGTATACTAGTGAGAGCTTTTCGAAATTGACTTGGCACATGTACTCTGTGTGCTATGTTTGGTCGAGTGATGGTAAGATATGTAAGGCTCCTATCATTTGTCTGTAGAGAGTGAAATCCTCTAATTTTTCTTCATTTGTAGTTCTCAGTTTGGTCCCCATCACCTCTAGCATGCTCACTTTCTTGTCATCAGTCAAATCTGACATATTAACAATATCACTAGAAAATTTTGTTTGTGACACAAAATAACCTCTTTTATTATTGGTTACTTCTATTCTCAAGAAGTAACTAAGTAGTCCCAGATCTTTCATTTCAAATTCTTCATGCAGAGCTCTTTTGATATGTAATATCCTATTTTCATCACTTCCAGTGGTGATCATATCATCTATGTACAGAAGTAGAATCACAATACCTGCATTAGTTTTTCTTACAAACAAGGTAGTGTCAATATAACAAGAGAGAAAATCTCGTGCATGAATAAAATTCTCAAATCTATCAAACCAAGTCTTAGGGGCTTGTTTGAGTCTATATAAAACATTTTTTAGTTTAAGGACATAATTACATGGAACATTGAATTCCGGAGGAGGAGCCATATAGATATCTTCACTGAGATTACCATTCAAAAAGGCATTTTTAACATCAATTGATATATATCTATTCTTTAATTGTACAACAACAACAAAACAATAACAACAACTAAGCCTTTTCCCATACTAGACAGGGTCGACTACATGGATTCTTTGTTTCCATAGATCCCTATCGTGTGCCATGTTAGTAGTTAACTCACAATAAACTCGATCATTCTTTATTGTTTCTTTCCAACACTTTTGTGGTCGTCCTCTACCTCTTTTAATACTTTCCAAATTTAGTTTTTCATACCTTCTTAAAGGTTCTTCTTTTGATCTTCTTTCTATATGTCCAAGCCATCTTAAACGATATTCTCTCATTTTATCCTCTATTGGTGCCACTCCTAATTTGTTTCTAATAACCTCATTATGTATATGGTCTTTTCTTGTATGACTACTCATCCATCTCAACATCTTCTTTTCTTTCACAAACATCTTTTGTACATGTTGATGATTAATTGCCCAACACTCATAACATTAAAACATGGCAGGCCTAATTGCTGCTCTATAATACTTACCTTTTAACTTTAATGGTATCTTCTTATCACAAAGAATACCCGATGTTCCTCTCCATTTTAACCAACCAACATTAATTCTATGCGTAACATCTCAATCAATTCTTCCATCACTATGAAAAATTGACCCTAGGTATTTAAAACTTTCCTTTTGGGAGATGCAATGTGTGCCAATTTTAATTTCTATGTCCTCCGAAGTAACCAAATGATCAAACTTACATTCCATATATTTTGTCTTTGTTCTACTAAGTCGGAGGCCTTTGCTTTCTAATGTTTCTCTCCATAGTTCCAATTTTCTATCAACTTTTTCCTTAGACTACTCCACTAACACAATGTCATCTGCAAATAACATACACCAAGGTACTTCATCTTGAATATGTTTTGTTAACTCATCAATCACCATTAGAAATAAGTATGGACTTAAAGTTGATCCTTGATATAACCCAATATTAACTTCAAAGAAGTCTGTCATTCTTTAATTGTACAAATAAAAATTAATATACGAACAATAGTCATGCGAGCAACATGAGCAAAAGTTTCCTCATAATCAATCCTATATTCTTGAGAATACCCCTTAGCTACATGTCTTGCTTTATACCTTTCAATAGATCGATCACTATGGGTTTTGACCTTATAGACCCACTTACGATCAATAATTTTCTTTTCTTTGGGTTTCATAATAATGTTCGAAGTACTATTCCTTTCTAGAGCTTCTAATTCATCATTCATAGCTTTTCTCTATTCTAATTTATTTTTTGCTTGGTCATAATCATTTAGTTTAAGGATACTCGATATGATTACTATATGACTTTTATGTTGTGGTTGAAATGTTTTACAAGACACAAATCTTTGAGGAGGTTTTATGATTCTTTTGCTAGGAGCATTATCATTTTCTCTATTCCTCCTTACATAATGATGTTAAAAAGGTTTTATGATTTCTTCTCTAGTTTCGGGATTTCTAGGTTCATCCTCTAGATGGACCATACTTTCCTCTTTGTCATCTAACCTTTCATCCGAGATTTCATCAAAAAACGTATAACTATCTTGGGTGCTTTGTGACTCATCTACATAATAACATTCATCTTCAATAAATTTGACATCTCTAGACACAAAGTTTTATCTTCTTTTGGGTTCTAACATCTATACCCCTTTTTATAAATATCATACCCAAGACACAAAGTTTTATCTTCTTTTGGGTTCTAACATCTATACCCCTTTTTATAAATATCATACCCAAGAAAGACGCATTGAATGGCCTTGGGACTTAACTTATCATTTTTATCCGTATAAATATAACACTTACATTCAAAAACTTTCAACCGATCATAACTAGGTTTATTTAAATATAATTTTTCAATTGGAGAACAATTTTCTAGTTTGCTTTATGGTATCTTATTATCAAATATACAAAAGTTAAAGCAGCTTCGGCCCACAAGTATTTGAGAATGTTACTTGCTAACAACAAATTTATAGTAGTTTCAATAATATGTCTATGTTTTCTTTTTGCTAAACCATTTTGTTGGAGAGTTTGATGATTTTTTATGTCAAATTCCATGCTCTTTAGGATAGTTTTTGAAGTCATTTGAGAGATATTTACCCCCGGAGTAAGTTCTTAAGATTTTGATATTAGTTTCAAATTGAGTCTTATCATATTGTGAAAGATCAAAAAATATTTAAAAACTTCCTATTTATGTTTCAAAAAATATATAAGTGTGTCGAGTGAAATCATCTACAAATATAACATAATAGGTCACTCCTTTTGAGGTTATGAGAGTGGGTTCCTAAACATCGAAGTATACTAATTCGAAGGCCTTTTTTGTGATAAGGGTTCTTTCGCCAAATGGTACATGATGTGTTTTGTCAAAAATACGATCTTTGCAAACATCATTTTTTAATCTTTATCAATATATAATTGTTCATTTTGCTTACATCAAGATGCCCTAATCTTTTGTGTCAAAGCCAAAAATCATTACAATTTGATATAACTAAATTATCTATGACATAAAGACCATCTTCTCGATGTCCTTGCCCATTCACCTTCTTCGATAGATGATTTTGCACCATACATCCATTTGGTGAGAAAGTAACAATATAACCATTATCACATATTTGAGAAACCGAGAGAAGATTAAGATTTAATTTTGATATAAAACGTATTTGGGGTATTTTAAAAGAATTATTTTTTAAATTACCAATTTCTTTACCATCAAGCTTAGTTCCATCGGTCATAAACACTTAGTGCTTTAACCGTGCTTTTGTCTAACAATTTATATTCATTAGTCATATGAAAGGAAGCACCAGAATATAAAAACCATGACATACCTTGGTTTGTAGAAGATGATAACGTTGACTTGGAGATGCTTCTCTTCTCTTTGAATATTTCTTTAATGTAGGCTTTGATCTTCAACGGTAGCACTTACTCCTTGTTGTCAATGACAACCACATGAGGAAACCTCTTCAATAAGAGAGGACACGTAGTCTTGATATGTCTATTCTTTTTGCAATAATGGCAAATTGTACTCTTGTTTGACTAAGATATTATATTATCTTTGAATTGTCCATTTATTTCACTATTGTTTTGCATGTTGAGGTTTGTAGGTCTTTAAATAATTTTTGGATCTGGATGTAGCAAGAATCGCTTCTTTGTTGTCTCTTATATTCCCCGATCTACTTTCTTTCATAACTAAATCGGTCAAGATCTCATAGTCTTTGGGTCTCAGTTTTCTATGAATCAAATTTGATCTAATGTTTTCAAATCCGTCTCTCAGTCCCTAAGAAGAAATATTGGTTGTTAAGGCATTCTTAAAACTTATCCACACTTTGGAGTTTTTTAAATTTGTCAAAACTCCCAAGTTGGTTACAAAGATTCAAAAACTCGTTCTGATAATCCCCTTAATGCTCAAGGTTTATTTGAAAAACAAAATCGTCGTGGGAATGAGTTTTCTTAAGGTATTCTCAAATCTCAAAGGCGTAGTCAATCATGTTAATCCTACTACGAAGTTTCACATCCTCATTTTGGCAAATAATTAATGTGATTTTGGTATTGTATTTCTCTTATTTTTTAACTCTTGCTTGTATTTCTCTTGTAACTTGAGAAATTTATCTCCATCAAACCTTTTTTCTATCTATTTGGGCTCTTTAATTGTACCATCAATATAATTTCAATAGTCTTTATAGATAAAATATTTTTTTCATGGTACGTGCCGAACTTGGATAAGAGTTGGGAACTAATAAACAACGAAATGTCTCACTATTTTCTTCTATTTTCTCAACAATTATAAGAAAATATGAAGAATACCTTGATTCCTTTAAGATCAAACAATTTTAAAATTTGAAGATTTTCCACAATCGACATGAATCTCAATGCAACTCTAATGAGACCTTTTCAGTTCTGATACCGTGTGAAAGAAGCACCAAAATCTCGCCAATGATGTCCACAAAATCAAATACAAATGATCTCGTAAGATCTTCAACAAGCCAAATCACCAAACCATGGTGCACAAGACAAACCAAATAGGTATAACACCAAACAAGTCAAGTGGACACAAAAAGCTCTAATTATTAATTTCACAACATCCTTTATTTATAGAAGTTTATTACAAGTGAGAAGAGAGAGTGAGAGACACTATCATGGAGCAGCTGCTCCCAACGGCTAATAGTGTAGCTGTTGGGTGTTGACTGACCCTTGAAGGGCCAGTCTGAGGAGGCCTATGGCAGGGCCTTCTGGGTCCTAATGGCCCAGCTCTATTACAAGTTAACAGTGTCCTCAGCAAACTTTACTTGTACGTGCTGTCAATTTACCCTGTGCTAGGGAACTAGGTGTGGGCTTGGACAATGGCTCATGAGGCTGGTTGCTTTGTTCAATATTCTCTCTATGGTTTATACCCGTTGAAGGGCCTCCTTTTGTTTCAGCTCTAAAGCCTTCATTTTCTCACTGGATTGTGTCATACAAATTGTCCATATTCATGTGGGTTTATTTTCTAAACCAGTCAAAGCCTGTAGGATAAATGTTGAATTTGGTTCCATTTTCTTTGTGGATTGAGAAAAATCGTTTTTCAGAAATAACTCACTGTTTTCCAAATTCTAGTTATCCCTCTTAGATCTTCCATCAGAAACTAGATGCCAGACCATCTCGTTGAATTGCCCATGAATATAAGCAGCAAAGTCAGTTAGGAGCTGCTATAAATATTCACCCTGGTGCGACCCAAGTAACTATACCTTCAGGATTGGTTATGGGTCATGATTGCAATATGGGCTAGGCTCTCCAATTAGTCAGGGATATGGGGTTTTGATATGTATATCCTCTTGAAATGTTCTTGATTGGATAAGAAGATGCATGTCCACATACAATTGCATGCCAACATCTCTTATGGTGTTGCTGGAGTGCTGGAGAAATGCTTGAATTAGAATCCATTCCAAGTAGGATTTTGTTCTGAATGGGGCCTAGTCCAGAAATTTATTATCTAGTAAAGTTGGTGGTCTATCTTTTCACCGCCTAATTTACTTAGGCATTTTGCATCAACTGGATGCTTAGAAATCATTACCACATTGAAGATCTAACATGTCAACTGCCAATGGAAAACCCAACCCCTACCTTATTGCATCCTGGATAGTATGCGTTAAGGTTAGACAATGACCATAACCAAATCGCAATTTTCAGTTCTTTACCTTACAAGATCGTAACCAAATTAAGTGAAAACTTATCTTGATCTCCTTTTCTTACCATCCTTTGTAGTACCATACGATACATTGACTTTTTAAACATGACTGTGGAGGAATTTTTGTACATGAAATGGAGAATCAAGCTTGTCACATAGTGACAAGCTGAAAACCTTTTTGACAAATCAAATTAGAGAAAGTGATCATAATTGAATGGCGTCTTTGTCTTTTCCCCCTTTCTGGGAAAATTTGTTGCAATTCACAGGAAAAGTTTCTCACACAACAAAAAACAAAAGGAGTTATTAACCCTTACCCAGCCCTTTGCCCACTCTGATAAAAAGGCTGATTGATAAGCTTCTAAAGAATCGAAGCTCACTAACAAAACTTTAGGTGTACGATGGCTCTTGTCTCACTTAACTATACGATGGAACTTAATTTTCATCTTTAATTGCATTGTGGAACATGTTTACTCAGGCATGCATGCATGTGACACACACACACACTCACAGAGGGAGGGAGTTACAGATGTCTTAATATTTGAAACATCATTGCTATCATTCTTTATCCCACATGCATGTGCTTGGGGTTCAAGACTGTTATTTTACTATGGTAATGTTCAACGATCACTTTTATAGAAGCAAGATGGCCTTCAGAGAGTAGCCCAGCAGATGTTCCATCTCATAACGTAGAGGCTGTGGATCCTTCCATAATTTAGAGTCTAGCTTCATGTTGTTTAGCTTATCCTGGCTCGTAAGTAACTTGGTCACTTGAACTACGTGAGGTAAGCTCACCAAGTTTGATGGATTGCAGCTAGGCTGGTCTATATCTGAGTTGAGCTCATCGCAACCTAGGCTTGGGTATACCTGTTTTCTCTATATACATATAATATATTATGAAACTGATTATAATTTCTCAACTCTTATACATATACTATATTTGCATATTTATATAGACAATTTCATGTTATATAAATATATTATTAATATAAATAAACTTTCTTCGTTTTCTGTAGTCATCATCTTTAATATGTATTTGCAAGAGTTGAGGAGTTACGAGTTAAAACTTAAAAGCAACATGATAGTGAAGTGGTAAACTTGGTTCGTCCAGCTTTTCAATTAAATGAGATAAGCGGTCAGCTGGCATATCATTCACAATACAAACCATGAACCACCCAAGCTTTGACTGCAGTGCACAACATTCTAAATAAAGATTCATTTATTGTAGTTTTATATTTGTGGTGCTGGATGCTTATATCAAATATTTATATGGATTGCATTTTATTTCTCCATGTCTTGTGAAATGCATCATTTTATGCCCACTAATCGCAACTACATCTTTCCTAGCTAGTAGACTGTTATCGCAGTTCCTACTTTCAAAATATGAACCAAAAACCAAAACCAAGTCTTCTTCCCACAAAATTACTTGGGTCCTTGACTCCTTAAGTTACGGTTGTGCTGTGCCATATTAGCATTTATTCGTTCCTAGTTGCTATCTGAAACTGGAGAAGTGAAGAAAAACTCTTTGAACTGCTAAAGCTGTAACCAGCCTATTGATGCATGCTTTCCTGTTTTGCAGTGCTCTCCTGATTATGCCTATGGTGCAAATGGATTTCCAGCATGGGGAATACGGCCTAATTCAGTCTTAGTTTTCGAGATTGAAGTTCTAAGCGCAAAGTAATTAGATATGTTGTTTGGTCGTCCTGCGTCATAAAGGATAGACCCGTTTCATAGTTATAGATGACATTGTGGTATCAACTGAAAACAAAAAGATTTGCAAGGTTATGAATTTATGTTGCGCGACTAAGTATTTAACATTCTCTCATCCCATGCGCCTGCTTAAATAAGCTTCCCCTTGAGTGACTCTCAAGCTTTATTTGTTGTTATGCGCCATCTCAGATGTGAATTTGAATGCTAATTTCTGTCTGTTTCCCTTTTGCATAGTTGCAGATTGGATTTTGACTGTTTAAAAGTTGATTTTCGTTAATCTGCGCATGCTCCTATGTGCCGATCAGATTTGACCCAAACAACTTTCGAAATGATTAGATGAAAATGTTTTGTACGCGAAGGGGCACAGGGATTTCCTGGTGGAGTGGTTAAATGCATAGATATTGGAAACAACACTTCTCTCTGGGTTGATCACTAATATAAGCATGTTCATGTGAGCCAACCAGCTTTGGCGGCACGGCACCTCTTATCTGTAGATTAAATTCAATTGAGTAGCTTCTAATAACATCCTTCTTTTAGTTATGCAATCGCTTTCTTTTAATCTAGGTACATCTTTATCCTTTGCCTAAGCCATGATGACAACATTCAATATTGACATATGAAGAGATTTTATGCGTGAATTACATGCATCCAAACATGGTACCTTGATGCATTTACTCCCTTAGCTCAGCCTCAAGTTCAGCAAAATGATGGAAGTGTTATACAGACCGAGGCCCATCTTTTATGTTGAGCAGAAAACAAGGATGGAATTGAGTTGCATAAAACAAGTTTTCTCATCCTAGGTACTTTGATTGCATACGTCTTTTGTTTCATTCTGAACTACGCCTCATGCTCTAAAAAATGAAAGCAATTTTGCATTTCACACACACATATAATATATATATATATATATATATATATATATATATATATATATAGAGAGAGAGAGAGAGAGAGAGAGAGAGAGAGAGAGAGATTTGTGGCATCTGTATGGAGATAGAGACCTCTTTTATTTGTTGGTTTACATTAAGAAAGATGTGCAAGTTGTGTCTTCCCATGTTTGGCTCCAAGCACTCGCTCGGACGACGATACGCCATGGCTGACGAAGCACTCCAAAAAAAAGAGTGCCTCTCTTTTACTTCCTACTCAGTCCCTTGAGGAACTGGGACAATGAAATATAATTCTCTCGACCGCAACCACAAGCACCAAGTTGCCATATTCTAAATCGTTGTGACAACTCCAAAACGCATGTTCCCATCAAAGTATATGCCTACCAGTTTGCATCCGACACTGTGATTTCGTTTTGTCTTCTATGTCAACTTCGATTTCGTCTTCCACATTATTTTTTTCCAAACCCAATTTTAAAAGGTATACTATTAATTGTTCACGTCTTCCTTTGTTGAAGTCTTTTTGTATTATTTTGAATTCAATATATATATATATATATATATGATGTTGAAAAAAGTGTAGTGCGCCAAAAAGAATTTTCAAATGTGAATGGGAGTCTCTCTCTCTCTCTCTCTCTCTCTCTCTCTCTATATATATATATATATATATATATATATATATATATATATCATCTGCAATGCCTTGGAATGAACAAAAGCATCTTATAACTAAGCATAAATAATCAAAAGAGAGAAACCCTGCCTATACCCATATTTTGCCATCTAAGTGTCAGCCCAAAGGCACCTTCAAGTTGAAGATCAAGAGTGTTTGATTATGAGGTCAAGACTACAGAACCATCACTTTCTAGTTTCAGCGGCCCACCCAATGATAGGCCGTGGAATCAGGTATAGTTCCAGTTCCGATGGCCCGCCCATTTGTGGGCCTTGTAATCAGGTAAACTGCATGACAAAGCCGAGAAACTGGAACTATAGTTCTAATTCCATAGTCCCAAGCCTCCTAATCAAACACCTCCTAGGGCCCTCCATATTAGTGTATTCATATTAAAATATTTAAACCATTTTAAGCATGTATTTCTAATTTTTGGATCCGACCTTTCCTATGACAATATGTTGGCATTTTTCGGGCATATTTGTTGGAAAAAAATAACAGGTGTGAACTCTTTTCTCATGGTTTTGTCTACTGTTAACAAAGCAAATACCAGAGATGGCAGTCTTCACCCACCCGGCCTGCCAGCACAGAACAGCTGGTTAACTAGGGTAAACCCGCCCATCCCGCTTACAGCACCTTTTACTAGTAATTTAACTATTTTATCTTTTATGAACAATTTAATATTTTTATGTTATTTGATACAAATACTGATTAAATTAAATTTCTGTGAAACAAATTATCTTTGAACGATGTATTCATGGCGCTAGTGGGTAGTACCCGCGTAACAGTCTCCATCCCTTGACGATATTGCATGGGAAATTGCAGATGATGGAGGCCATGACTGTAAATGAACCGGGTCTTCAAAAAAGCGATCATCATTCATTTTGATTACGAAAATTTCCCGAGAAAGATACATAGGGTTGCAACAGTCGGAGGGTACTTATAAATTTCAATAAATAAATAAAAATATATATATATATATATTTATATAACTTCATATATATATATATATATATGTGTGTGAGAAAAAAAAGAAAAAGAAAAAGAAAAGAAAAATCAGAATTGTTAAAATAGGTTTCATCTCAGGTTTTGCTAGAAGATATTAATCGTGATCAAACTATTTATCCACATCAGCATTAAATGTTATTGATCTTTACGTTGATATGAATGGGAGATTCAATCCAGATCTTCTAACAAAGTTTGGAATGAAATCCAGTCTAGCAACTCTTAGTTCCTCTCTCTCTATATATAATAAATATCATCCTATATTTTTTCAAAAACATTTAAAACTTTTAAATTACACTAATACCATGACATGAACACCTTGGTATGATCGAATTTTTCTATAATATATAAAATATTGCATGTTAATACATCCAACGGAATCTCAAGCATCGATTTAGAGATAAATAGTTCGCTTTTGGATTTAAAAAATAAAACATTGACAAAAATGGCCTTCACTTTTAATCTCAACCAAATGGGCTAACGCCCAAGAGTGCTGCTTTTTAAGTTTCTCAAACACGACCTGAGTCTTCTTTTTTCCCCAAGATAACCAAAAAAAAGAAGGCTGGTTTTGGTAATTCCCATAATTGATGATGTATTTGGAAATAGAGAATGAGGGAGGGGCCCTTTAAATCACTCATGGATGGTTGGCATCACACCGTAAGCGAACTGTGGCTCCCTTTAAATGGGAGAGCCACATGGCCCACATCACATAAATTTCAACAATGGCTTCTTCTTTTCCAACTTGGCTTCTTCCTTTTCTCCATTCTTTTTTGTAACAACAAAACGGGCCACCCTGAACCCAGCTTGGTTCTGCTTGACCTCACCCCCTCAAGGGATTCAATGAGCCTAGGCTCAATCGAAACAGAGGAGCTCAGCTAGTCTGGGCCTTGATCGCGCAAGCCCAGTCATATCTGCGATATACCTCATGTAGCTTGAATTGCTTGCATTCTAAAAAGAAAAAAATTACACTAAGTGGGTAGAGAGCACCACACTATTTGTTTTGCTTCTTCTTTTGTTGTTTAAGTTGATCTCATGTCTGAGTTGAGTTCACTCAAAGGTTGAATTTGTACTCAATCTTGGTCTAGGTCCACCCTGGTTCTTTATGTTTTTGACAACCTACAATGGTGGTTTAGGCAGTCCTCGTGTTGCACCCTTTAGTCGAAGTGCCCAAGGGGCCGCAAACGCGTTAAAACTGTGCCATACCCCTGGACTTTGTTCTCTTCAAGAATCAAAAGGTGGAGCAGTTTCAATTTCAACTTGAAGACTCTTTCCATCCTTCAAAGAGTTAAGAATGGCGCTATCAAATAAACAAGGTCAATGTTTTGGCTCTCCTGAATTTTGTAAGCAAACTCAGTTCTAAGAAGAAAATGCACAACATAGCATAGTTTGACTCGACTGGGCCTACACAGAGTCGGGCAGGTTCCTGTTTAGACCGATTTGTAGCTTCTTCTGGTGTAGGTGAGAACCAAAAGGTGGAATGATTTTAGGGTTTGACCAGAATCTTTTAGGGTCAAGTTTTAGCAGAGAAAGGATATAAGAATACGATTTGGTTCATTTACCGACCCTACCACCACCGTCCTCCGTTACCTTCCGCTTCCCTCCGCCAAACTTTTTTAAACATCAGCGGCTGTCGTTGCCACAACCACCACCCTTTTCTGGTTCCCCATTCTCTCACTCTACACATCAAAATATTTGAAGGTTTAGCAATGTTCTTTGCAACCATCTCATTCAGATAATGATAGTAGTGTAGAAGCCCTTGTCACTGCTTTTGTGGAGCCAAGAAAGTAGAGGATGACGGAGGGTGATCCAAGTCATGGAAGAGTGTTAGCTCATGGAGAGCGCACATGAAATTCGGTGCACACATCTCTCTCTCTCTCTCTCTCTCTCTCTCTCTCTCTCTCTCTCTCTCTCTCTCTCTCTCTCTCTCTCTCTCTCTATATATATATATATATATATATATATATATATATATATATATATATATATATATATATATATATATATATATATATATATATATATATGAGATAGTGATTCATACTCAAATTTATTTAAACTTAAATTCACTTAAAAATCTTTATTATCAGTATAATAACTCATAGAAATGTGAATATAAAAGTGAAATATATTATTATATAATTTAATTTTTAAATTCAAATCTCTTTTCATATTCATTAGATCATGAAAATAAATTTGCATATGAATTAAGTTTGAGTATATAGAGAAATAGCGATATATATATATATATATATATATTCAAACTCATCTATACTCAAATCTACTCAAATATTTTTAAAGAAAACTATTTTAACAGCTCCATCAGATCTCTGCAAAGCTAGCTGTTTCATTACTCTGTCTAGGGGATCTTTATGTCAAACGATGGATCAGGCTGTCAACACCAAACCTTTTAGGCTGATGAATTTAAGAGTGTCATGTGATAAGAAAGTAGTTTAGTTTGAGTTTCATAGATCTAAAGGTCATAGCTTTCATTTTTCTACAATTTTACACAATAAACTCTTCCGGGAAATTTAATTATTTCCCTCTGTTTGCAATTGTATGAACAAGTTAAGAATATTCAGAAGCAGCATCCCCTAGTTCATTCACTTAATACAAGGAAAGAATTTCCAAGAAACCACGTTAGTTACTTCCTCTGTTTTGTACTAGCAAGTTCAAATATCATCTGGAACATATTCTCATTTATCGGCTTCGGCATGTCAGCGGCAATTGGCGACGGCTTCATCACGAAGTCAATGGGATTCCGGAACACAGCAGGGGCAGCAAAGAACCAATCAGTTGCACTTAGGGTGCAATCAGACAAGTCTGCTTTATAGATGGGTTCCAAAACACTCTTCATGCACAAGCCCATCGCCAATTCTACAAAAACTGCGTTATCTCGCGCACAAGAGACTTCATCTTCGGTGACTCTGCTACATTTCTGCAAAACTGCGACATTTTTGTTAAAAGACCAATGGATCACCAACAGAACACAATCACAGCTCAAGCAAGGAGTGACAAGAGAAGCCCAACGGGAATAATTATACAGAATTGCCAAATTGTGCCACATGCTAAGCACTCGCCGGTTAGATTGAATACACCCACGTACCTAGACCGCCCCTTGAAGCAGTACTCAAGATCAGTGGTGATGGAATCAAATTTAGGTGAGTTGATCAACCCACAAGGATGGATTCCTTTAGATGGTAGCTTTGCTTTAGACTCATTATTCTTTGCGGAGTATGGAAACAAGGAGACTGGTGCTGACACTAGTAAAAGGGTGAGATGGAAAGGTTACAAAGTGATCACTAGCAGATCAGAGGCACTTAATTATACAGCTGGTAGCTTCATTCAAGGTGGACAGCGGCTGAAGGGAGTTGGTATATAAAAAGTATAACGGATCAATATATATAAAATAAAGACCCTGCATCATAGTTGAGGTGGACGAATAAGATGGATCATCTCATTAATGGGATGAGAACCTGCACCGCTGCACTAACTTTAATCCGATGGAGTTTGCGTGTTCGGCATCCGCGTCAAGGTGAACCTTTTCCGTAGCTTAAAAAGGCGAAAGAAGTCAGCCGCGTTGAACAACGATTCCCGTTTTACGACGTCACTCATGATCCTTCCTCCTGGGTCTCTCTCTCTCTCCTGCTGCGAAGAATCGAGAGGGGAAGATGGAGACTATAAATTACGGACCCCAACACACTATGTACACCTAGAAACCCCCTTTTCTTTTTCTCTCTTCCAGAACATATAATTTCCATTATAATGATCCTTTGATCTTCCTCATCCGCCATCATCCTCTGATCTCGAGATCCCACTTCCTCTTACGCCCATCACACCCAATTCCCACTATTCGGGACCCAATTCTAAGAGGAGTCAAATGGGTAACGTCAAACCTTTCGTTGAGGGCGGTGTCGCCGCCATCGTCGCCGGCGTCTCCACGCACCCGCTGGACCTTATCAAAGTCCGGATGCAGCTCCAAGGCGAAGCCCCACCTCCCGTTCTCCGTCCTGCCGTCGCCTTCGCGACTACCACCACCGCTATTAACGGCCAAATGCCTCCTCCTCCACCGCCAGCCCCCGCTCGCGTCGGCCCGATCTCCGTCGGCGTGAAGATCATTCGAATGGAAGGCCCCGCCGCTCTTTTCAATGGAGTATCCGCCACTATGCTCCGACAAGCCCTCTACTCCACTACCAGGATGGGCCTCTATGACATCTTCAAGGCCAAGTACTCCGATCCGGAGAATGGACATTTCTCCATAGGCCGCAAGATCGCCGCCGGGCTCGCGGCCGGTGGAATCGGGGCTGCCATCGGTAACCCAGCTGACGTCGCGATGGTGAGGATGCAAGCTGACGGACGGCTTCCGGTGGAGCAGCGGAGGAACTACACGGGAGTCGGTAATGCGATCGGACGGATGGTGAAGAGCGAGGGTGTCACGAGTCTGTGGCGAGGGTCGTCGATGACAATCAATAGGGCGATGTTGGTAACGGCGTCGCAGTTAGCGACGTACGACACGGTGAAGGAGGCGATCGTCGAGAGCGGGGTGATGAGGGACGGGCTCGGAACGCACGTCACGTCGAGCTTTACCGCGGGAATCGTCGCGTCGGTGGTGACGAACCCGGTCGACGTGATCAAGACGAGGGTGATGAACATGAAGGTGGTTCCTGGCGAGGCTCCGCCGTACGCTGGGCCGCTCGATTGCGCCATGAAGACGGTGCGTGGCGAGGGAATTATGGCTCTTTACAAAGGATTCATACCCACCATTACCAGGCAGGGACCGTTTACGGTGGTGCTCTTCGTTACTCTGGAGCAGGTCAGGAAATTGCTCAAGGATTTCTGAATCAACGGAGAGACGTGATATTAGCAATACTAATGAAATAAGAATTCGAAAAGAAAGGAAGATGGTGGTGATGGAGAGGAAGGTAGAAGACGATGATGGTGACGATAACTTTTGTAGTTTTTTTGGTCTTATCTTTGTTATTTGTTATTTTTTGCTTGGAAGGGAATGAATTAAAGGATTATAGAGATCGATTGAAGAGGATCTCCATTCCCTTCACAGCAGCCTTTGGAGTAGTCTTGTTCTACTTCTTAATGAATTAGCTAAGAACTGTGGAGATCGATGATGGTGACAATCGCTAGATGTTTGAGTTGTTGTATCATCTTTGTTATATATTTTTGTTGTGGGAGGGAATCAAGTGACCGTAGAGGGTGATCAAGGGTGTAAACTAAACTTTATTGCGGTATTAGAGGCCTAAAAGCTGGCAAAGTGCTGATTTTCTGCTTCTTAGAGTCTGTCCGATATTGAGAGTTCTCAGTGGAATACAAATATGGGAGGCAAAGAAACATTTTTCATTATATATTTTTGTGATGTTTGGTCCTCTTTCGGATTCGAGATGAGTCGGACGATGGGGAATTTTTGCATTTCGTTTTCTAATGGATGGTGTTCATTGGTCCTGGTAAAGTAGGTTGGTTGATGACAGATCTTTTTTTCTTTCATCTTTTTTCTTTTTGGGTGGCAATGGGGGAATGCATGCACTCATGCGTTATTGGTACTTTGGATTATTCTTTGTTTGGATTACTGGGAGACCGAAGATGTAACAAAGCATCTATTCAGTAGTGTAGTAGAGCTTTTGCAGAGCCTTCCAAGAGAAGGTTGGGAGTTAGTTCGGGCATTTCGAACCTTATGTACGCATCTTGTTCGGCCGTTCATCATGGAGAAAATACGAAGTGTTCGTCTCTTTGGATGAGGAAATAGCTGTGACATCGTTCGCGTTTGCGACGAATTTGCCAGCGTAAGTGAAAGCTGCGAAACCCATTTCTCTGATGATTGAAATTTGAAATTATTCAAAGGCATTCCACTTTGCAGGCCGTTTGATGTTGCATCAGACGATTACATTGGCCTGAAATTCAACATCAATGGCCACCACATGCCTCGCTTTCAATATTTTAGTTGATACAGCTTCGAAAACGAAAGAAAAATGTCTCTGATTTTCTGTGGTAACAGACGTCATACAGGTCTTTGAATAGGCTGCTTCATTTTTTTAGGAACAGAGTAAACTATTGTTTTTATTAGTTTGGGAAATTGTGCCCACAGGATTCGAACACGGGATGCGATTTTGCTCATAATCCCTGACCATCTAGCTGTTCCACACAAATGAATTCCAACAAAATCCTCTTATGGCACTTTACCGTGCAAGGAGTCATTGCTCTCCTGGTCGGAATCGGTTAAAAAGGATTTTTCAGTTGAAGGTCAAGAGTTGGATACCCGAGGAATGCACCAGAGCGTTAGCTGAATGGCAAGGCGCTATGACTACCTTGCTGCAGGGAGGAGTCTAATCTAGGGGGTTGCACAGCTTCGGCCTCCCATTGTAACAAAACAAAAAGGAAAAAGAAAAAGCTTGCAACTTCTGCTTTGTGTCGAAGGATGACTAATTGTTTCGCTTCTCTTGGCTGTGCAGCGATCAACTAAAAGATCGATAGCATCTCTTTCATCAAGATTGGGCTTGGATGACAAGAACCATTTATGGTAATCATACAATTTTCTGGATCTGTTAAGGTTACTGATTAATCTAGAGGTGTCTAGTTTGAACCCAGTCCAGCAGGTGAACCGAGATAGAACCGGAAGCAGGGACTCCTGCAGTTCGGTTCTGGTTCAGCCCATTGGAAAACCGAATTAGAACCAGAACCAAAATAGAGGGTATCAAGTCCACTTAGGTTCTGGTCTAAAATCCCACCCTTTGTTTCATGAAATTTTCAAATAAAACCAAAACCATATTGAAACCAGAATTGACCTGGACTCAAACCCAGAATCGAACTTGGAACCAGGAAACTGAACAGTTCAGTTTCAGTTCCTGGTTTTGGTGGAACTGAAACCACCAGTTTGAAACAACAGTTCCGGTCTGCTCGAACCAGACAGGTCTAGTGTATCCTCCGCTTGCTGCAAAGAAGCTCTCCAATGGGCAATCACCATTATCGGTTTCGAGTTTTTGACTATGAATTATAAGACCAATTTCACATGCATGTTCTGCACAATCCCAATACAATTATTGGATCCAATAAATTAGGCATTAACGGGACGCGCTATACATGTGCTGGGTTGTGTTGGTCATGTGAATCTTCTATGTAAACAGAATTATTGGTGTTAAATTAATGACAAATGAATCAGCTGTTTCCTGTTATCAGAATATCGAATCGGTCAATTCAGATCCAAAAGCTGGATAAACAATTAAATTCAGGCTGCAGACCTTTAATTCAGTATTTTTGGTTCTCTGGATCTTTTTTACTAAAAATTGTTTATATTTTCAGCCATTCCTCTTATTCTTGAAAGCAATTAGTCATAATCAATTTCATATCAAACAGGCTTGTTTCTTACTTGGTTTTGGAAACATATTGGAGAAAACTGGAACTGGGATCCTGGAAGGCACGCATTTCAAGGGAAAGTTGATTATTTTCCAGAGGAAACTGGTCTCTACCTGGCCCTGAAACAAGCATATTGTGGTTTAAGTGGCAGTGAGGCCCGTGTATTGAGTGCCCAACTGCGGAGGAAAAAAATAAGTTACTTTTCCTCGGAAAAAGTTTTATAACCATCTAGAAAAGCATTTCTCCTCGACTGAAGCTCGCATTATCAGAGAAAGTTGCTCAATGCTTGCATTTATGAACATATTACATAAGACCCCACCGTGGTGGCCACAAAAGGTGAGCAACCAATCTTTCTAAGCCTGTAAATCATCTCTTCTTACAAGCACACAAAGTTCAAATTGCAGAGAGCAATGGCTCAACCGGCTAGGGGGTAGACACACAACTTGAACATCATGAGTTCGATACCCGGCATGGTGCAACTGATCATTGAAAAAGAGAAGAAGGATTAACGTAGATGATGCCAGAAAAGAAGAGTTAAGCAAAGGAAACACAGCAAATCTTGCATTTCTTAACAAATAGTTACTTTACATCAGCGAAACAAGTACATAACTCAATATTACATCGCTAGATGAAACTTATGTACACATTTTCCTTTTCCTGTCTAACAATCCTAAATATAATCCGCGGGACAGTGAACCCTTATTGGTCGTATCCCACAGAATAGACTCCACGCAATGTGAGAAATACTGCCAACAAGGTGTGTTCAAGCAAGTCACTTACAGAGACAAAGAAAAGGTGAAAAGAATGCAAAAGGGAAAGGACTCAATATACAGAGGAAGGGATATTGGCTTTTAGTTATCTCGTCTGCCTTCTGATTGAGATGTTATCTCCAAGGGCTATTTCTGATCTTGTGAAGCTTTCCCCTCATTCCCATCAAGGTGGTGAAGCTCATTTAACAGCTGAGACCGTCGTTCCTTCAAGAAATTAAGCCTACTTGTCAAATCAACCAGTGTTGAAGACGTTGAAGCCAGTCCCTGATGTAGCCGGAGGCACATTGTTAAAACTCACGGTCTCTGATTAAAAGAACAAAGTCCAGCAGATACTGCATGAATTGTTATGTGATAAAGGACAGCAGCAGCGGTTTCAACATTTGTCTCATATTCAGGACGACTGAGTGACTTAGATCACAAAATGATGTAAAGAAAGGGAAACTACTGACATATCAGAAAAGGACCTTCCCAATCACATCTGCTGATACTCTATATAGTTTTCAAATGGTAAAACAAAAAAATTTACCCTGCCAAATTTATAAAAGCTTTACATATGTAATTTACTACTTTCCATATTGCTAGGATGATGATTGAGACATAAAATGAACCAAAAAAGTGCAAAACTTATTCGCGAGCATAAACTCATCTGGGAGAGAGCAAACATGTTTAAAGAAGCACCCTCAGAACAGAAAACTGACTTATCAAAGTCAGCATCTTTCTGCTGTAGTGTTTTCAAAATAATCCAAGAAACAGAACAAGATATTAAGATATTGAATATACTGTAAGTCTTCCATAAGTCTAAAATCCTAAGTGAAGGTCCACTGAAATAAAGCCACTCACCTCATCCTGAGCCGGAAGGTCCTTCACAGAACCAGAATCATTTGTGGGTATACTTGTGAAGTCTGCTCTTCTACGAGAAGCTTTCCTGCTCGGTAAAGAAGATGTGTCTTGTGGCCTCACAGACCCACAATCAGCTTCCACCAACACATCCTGCCTTCAACAGAAAACAGTGAACAACCGTATATTATCGATCATTACTATGTCATGCATTAGCGGCAAAAGAATATTTTAACCCTTAAGGAAATGCAAAAACAACTTTATCATATACAACAGCTATTGGCATGCAAAAGAATTGAAATAACATAAAGGAACTTTAGATAGCTAAATGAAGCACTATTAGAGTTTACGAGTCTAAAGCACGTGTCAGGCTTCTGCATAATAATTGATAAAACTTAACAGCAAACCATCAACAGATGAAACAAATATAGGATAACCAACTGAGGGGTAAGAGCTTAACTTCAGCCCCAGATAAACTTAACTATGACTGGCTTATTATGGAGTAAACGATTAAATATTATACTAAAAAAGGGGGTCATCTTCGGAATCCAGGCAACTTAGAGTATCTGACAACTATAGAAAAATGGAATAAACATTAAATATTAGTGAACACGGGACATATCCTAATCGTAAGAGTAGTAAAATATAATGATACGTTTGGCCAGGAAAAAAATGACGAATTCAATTTACTGGACACATGCATGCACTCGGTGTCCAGACACCAAACATGCTCGAGCTCTTTATTGTATTCATTGATGATAAAAAGGAAAACATATTAAAGGTGAATACACAGCATGAAAAGATGCCAAGTTATTATGCACACAGAAGCACTGGTGACAAGCAATAATTGTTGGGAAGAGTAGAGAATCTGGAACCATCGGTTAACGCCAGTAGGCAAGCCCAGAGTCATGAGCACTTCACCTGTTCAATGTATGAATCTCTGGTTGTATAGAAGTATGAACAAATGTGAAGATCACAGCCAACTTATTTAAGTTCTAACAGCAGATAGTTCACTAATCCCTACAAACTCTGTATAAGTTTGAAGCAATTACTTGTGCACCTATGAGGCTAACCATGTCAACATATTCTACGAGGCACAAGTAGCCAAGAAGAATTACTCCATCCTTACCACCAGACAAATATTATTCGGCTTATCAGGTATAAGAACATCAAGCAAAGGCAACAAAAGAAGTGCTTTCGCATGAGCTGCAAATCTAAACATAGTCAAACCGAATGCTGATCTGCTAAGAACTGCATATTGCATATTGCATCACAGATTAACAAAATTATTTTGAATCAGATTATCAATGATTCTTTCATTTCTTACAGTGGTTACTGTTGTAATACTTAATTTATAAGAGTTGATATTGTTTCGCAATGCAACCACAAGAGTTCATTTTATACAAAATAAAAAAAGGGACATATAAGAAAGTGAAATACGGTGAATCTTCAGGAATTAACTGGCAAATCACTGTTTATGGTTGGTACTTAAACTATCGAGAATTTTGAGTCAGATAGTATACAGGAGACATGTAAATGGGTCAGGTAAAGCACCAAAAGTTTTTCCACAGCCACAAAATGTTGGCAAACGCCTCAGGCATCCAAATACTTGGCGATGATTGACAAAATTAGCCAATAGTGATATAATCATATAGATTGTATACAGGAGACATGTAAATGGGACAGGTAAAGCACCAAAAGTTTTTCCAGAGCCACAAAATGTTGGCAAGCGCCTCGGGTATCCAAATACTTGGTGATGATTGACAAAATTAGCCAATAGTGATATAATCATATTCATGGGTGCCTTAGTTCAACAGCAGTGTAAATTATTGGCCATGATTCAGCGATAAAAAGAAGTAGCAGGTTCTCAGATAACAATTATGACCAAGCGGCAGATGGATGCATGTTTACCTCACTCTTTTGAGAGCCTTCATGATACAATATTCCAGTATCCCGTTGGTGAACTTGCCTGCATATGCACCCAATGATAAGTGTCCTCTTCCCTGCTAAGTGTTGCATATAACAGTTTTTTATTAATTCCATTTGCTGGTATGAATATGTTTGGCATGTCTACAATGGCGATTATTTAGCATTTTAGTTTTCATTCTTGCACATATTATATGATTACAGGAGACGAAGTTCCATTCCAATAAAATTGTCTGTCAGAACCAAGTCCATATCTAGCAAAAGATAGCAAGTTAAGCTCAACTAGAGTAAAGAGAAAACACTTTCCTACCGTGTCACTTCATGATTTTGGGTTTTCTGATGTTGGCTACAGGATTCACAAGCAGAGACATAGCCTTGCTGCCGCTGTTGATTGAGCTGCAAATGGAGACCTGCAACCCTTTGTTTCAAGCTCATCGCATCTGCCTCAGCAACAGCAATTTCCCCCAGCTCTGCTTTAATCTGCTAAAACAGAAGAACATTAGTATATCAACCTATTCAATAAACAACGGAACAGAAATAGCAACAAAAACAAACCTTTGTATCCATATTATATGACAGCAAAAGTTTTCTATTCATTTCAGCTTCCAAAGTTGCCCTAAGATCTCTCTCATTTTGCAATTGCTCTTGTAATCTTGCCACCTGTTATCGCCATCCATCAGTCACAGACTCGCAAAAACCATAAGGTAAAGAGATGAGAACTAGGGTTTCAAATAGGTAACCCATGAGAATTGCGTGCATGCATTCATCATTGCCACAGATAACCAACTAATCAAACAAGATCCCTTAAAGCAAAGGAGATTAGAAAACAAGAGTCATACATGGAAGAACAGCATATCTTATGCACGCGACAGTTTTTCCTGAGGTTCAAAAGAAAGGGAAATATTTGTGCATGACAATAAACTGAATATATTCTTGTATAGATCTTGTTGGTGTGTAATATCTTGTCAACCTCCTAGTTCTTTCATCAGATAGAACTTCCCTTTCTTATGAAAAGGACATTATGAATATGCTTATTGATGTGTGCCAACTTGCATAAAAAACAAGACCTGTCCATATCAGTAGGATCTTCAACAGTAAATTGTAAAATTTTAATAGCAGAGCCCTGACGATACTGTTAGGCTGATTGTCACAGTCAAGTCAAATAGATTCATACCACATGAAAGATATTTCCGGGTCAAACATTAAGACGAGCCATTGAGAAAGAAAACAGTAACTAGTGATCGATTTGACAAAACAAGCCCACTCCTTTTCCAGCATGATGATTTGACAAAACAAGACAAAACCATAAAGGGTTTTCCTCTCAAAATAGAGAAGCTTAGGCTCCTTCACAAAACATAGCTAATGTAGATTCACATGCACATGACACAAGCAAACACTGCATAAAACAAGCATACATCTTGTTCCAGTGCTAATCGACGCTCATGCAAAGCTTGCTTTCTTCTCTCCAAACTTGCTTGCAGTATTGTGTTCCCCTTTGCCTGCATTTAAAAAGATAAGGACAAATCTACAAACACATGCTACCATACAGAAGAGCAGCCTCGGCACTTTACCTCTTTTGCAATTCTGTTCTGAAGATCATGTTTGGTGATCTCAAGCCTTTGAATTAGAATCCTGAAAATAAGTTGAGAAATGCATATAACTTCTAGAAACAAAGCTAAAAATGGCATAAAATTCATCATGATCTGCTTAAATATTTTTGAAAGTATCAAACCAAGCTAGAGAACCAAAGGGAGAAAAGGCCTTTTAAAAGAACATATTCAGAAAAAGCATTGAAGAAAGTAAACTATAGTAAAGAAACTTCATGATAGAAGTGGAATATATGTAAATAATGAGAAGAGCAGCATACAACATCCAGAACCAAAAGCAAGGCTTATCACATACTAAGTGGAGCGGGTACATGAATTCTAGGCCAACATTGTGCTCTACCCTGTATCATACCATCTTGTTTAATTGTCTCCATCCAACACTTTTGAGGGCTTTCTCTATTTCTTTTAAAGTGTAAATCATCTAACCTTTCACTACCTTCTCATGATGATTGGATCTGGCCACCTCTCCAAATGTCGAAACCTTAATTGTGCCTTCACATTTTATCTCGGTGCAAAAACCAACTCTTTTCCTAGTAACCTTGTTATGGATCTGGTCCTTCCTTATGTTGTCAGGCATCTCCCTCAACATCATTTATGTGATCAACACCCTTTGATTACCCAGTACCCACCACTCAACACCGAAGAGCATTGCTGCTTCTACCACTGCTTTATTATATTGACCTTTCAATCTCAGTGGAAACCAATTTCAATGAAATCCAAAGTACCAAAGAAGTTGTTAACTACTTTATGGCTGTAAACAAAATGCCCTTGCCTAAATACACGTTTATGCAAGACATGCAACTCAATACTCCTCATCAAGCTAAATAATGTCCGTCATTCTCAACATGCCAATTACAGCAGTATGACAACAGATGGTAAAGGAGCATGAGCATTAAAACTTACGTCATGAGGGCATGGAATAGATTACTAACTGAATCCCCACTTTGGTTGATTACTAACTGAAACCAGGATTTAAAAAATGTGATAAACTGTTTTATTTCTAGACAGTTTCCACAGGTTGCTTATACCGAGACCATTTATCAGCCTTACTCAGAGTTGCATCTGAAAGTGTCATACCTCTATCCTAACATTTAGCACCTGGTTAAGCAATTGCTGTTTCACAATTTTGATATACTCCTGTCTACTTGCATATTAAGACACTTAGGACATGATTGGCAGACTCTACAGATTCACCATATGATAGCAAGTAGAATAGTTCAAAAAGAGAGAAAGCAGGAACATAAAAAAACATGAAAGCCAGAAGATACATGGAGTGACATGTGAGATGAACAAGTTTATCACAAACAGGTTGAAACAAGCCTCTCATGAAGTGCTCTAACCCACGAGTAGAACTCCCACCAAGCAAAACAGTATTTCACAAAATGCAACAATATGTGAACAAGTTTATCACATACAAATCAAGGTATTCAAAGTGAATACATACTCATCGTCACTAGACAAATCGAGGGATTCCATAGACAAGTTCTTTTTACCCTGAAAAGGTTACAGAGGCAGAGATGATAAGCTCATAAAAGCAGTTCTTTTTGTCATTAAATATGCCAAAACATAGCAACCATGAGAATTTAAAACAAGGTCTGAAACCATCAAATTTGTCCATCAGGTCTGTGTAACATAAAAGTTTAAGTAAACAAAACCCAGCAATAACTGTTTGCCACTCCACAACACCAACATAACCCTGGACACAATAAAGTTTAAGCTCTGCAAAACCCTCTCCCACCCATCCCATCTAATGCACATACAAATTCAAGCCCATGTATGCATCATTGCCTACTTACAGGAGTTCGGCCCCAACTTGTTGGTCGCCTTACAGTTGTTGCAGATCCATTTGACTTGCTGCTAGTTTTTGTAAGGCATGATGATGAAGTTAAGCCAGGTGAATCAAGTTTCGTACTTCCCACAGAAGGAATATCCTCACGTATATCATGGGATGCACTAGCAGGCATAGATGAAACCTTTTCATTTTCAGACAACCTTTCCTGCTGCTCAACATGAGGATACTCTGATACAGCATCTGGATGCCCAGGTACAACATCAGGATGCTCACATACAGCATCAGAATGCTGCAAGATAGCATCATTTTGCTCCAATTTCTGGCTGATACGACTCACGTTTTCATGATTGTGGATATCGGCATCTGAATTAACACCTTCATAGACCTAAAAAATCAAATGCATGCAAGACATGTTTCAGAGGCTCAGAGGAGAAAATGAATTATTCAACACCAGTGATCTACAAAACAGACACACAAACACACACACACACACATATATATGTGTGTGTGTGTGAACATATAGAGAGAGAGAAAGAGGGAAAAGAGTTTATCATGACCAAAAGTGCAACTACTAACACTCTATCTGCTCTCACTATAACATTATACACGTACATACGTAAGTGTGTGCGTGTGTGTACAGACACGACCAGTTCTGGTTTTCCTAGAACCAGGAATAGGGACCGGGTTGATTCCAGTGTCGGTTTTGGTTCCCATTTAAGTCGTAAACTGCTACAAGCAGAAACAGCATTAAATGAAAAATGTGTGGAACCAGTGGATTTGGAACCTCTAGTTCCAATTCCAGCCTGGTTCTGGATCCATGAGAAGTGGAACTAGAACTGAACCAGGTGGTTCCCGGTTTTGGATCCAGTTTCACCACTTCCGGTTCCAGCCAGTTCGGTTCCAGTTAGAACTATCAAGTTAGATCCAAACCCACCATCTCTCTCCATATATATATATATATATATATATGTGTGTGTGTGTGTGTAGAGAGAGATAGTTTATCATGACCATACTTACAATTACTAATAATGTATCGGCTTTCACTATAATAGCACATGCCAATCTGTCTTAATGAGTGTCATTTTCTATGAGGTGAACCAAAAATAAACCGTGGATATCGAATTACTTATCAAAAAAGAACATTGATGTCAGACAATTCATTCTTCAAACCAGTGTTAGCCATGTCGCACCGTATCGTACGATACAAGCGATACGCCCAGGAACCCTTCAAAGGGTCCCGACCTAACAGAAACCCATATTTTTGTGGGTTTCTGAGGTTTGTTCATGACTGCTCAAGCCTTCTTCCGGTGGCTATCCCCCTCCTTGGTGTTCAAGGCTCCCAAAAAAGTATTCTACGGTGTCCATGCAAGCCTCCTAACTTGGATTGTGGCATATTTTGAGTATTTTTTGAAATTTTTTCTTTGTATTTGTTTTTTTATGTTATTTACGTTTTTCTTTCTTTTTTTAATGACAAAATATGAAGTTATTAAGTGCGTGGATGTGATTTTTATTGCATTGATGAAGTGGGAGACACTCTATTTGAGTGTTATGTGAAGATTGAGGATTTATGAAGTGCTTTTATTTTGAGGTTTTTTATTGAATTGAAATGCTCATTTGAGATGGTGGGAAGGGGTGTTAGAGACTCTCAATTTCGGTCTGATGATCCGACATGGCAATGGGGTACAACAATTGAACGTTCTGGATTAAATATCAAATATTTGTTTCGTAAGAAGGTGGTCGGTGATGGAATTTAACGATTGAAACACCACCTATTATGGACTAGGAAAGAAATTACTCCTTGCACAAGCATAGTTAGAAGTTTGACAGAAGGCATTAAATGGCAATGTCTTCAGATGATTGAGTGCATACATGAGAGAAGACAACAAAATGATGATTTAGGGATGTTTAAAGAAGATAATGATGATGTTATTGGATTAACTGATAGTATTCCTTCAGATGCTATAACAGAGATTGATAGTAGTTCTCGTCTATCAAACAAGGAAAAGAAGGTTGCTCAAGATTTTACAAGTTGAAGTGGTATAAGAGAAAGCTTAGGAAGGAGTAGAGGAAGAGTTGCTTCTAGAATACATTTATTTTTTCCTCCTAGCACTACACATGATGCACAACCTAAAATTTGTGCTGTTATGACTTCAGAATAACTGCATGATTAGGCAGATCTTGGAGTGGGTAGATGGTTTTATAATACATACATTCTATTTAATGCAGCAAACAATTTTCATTTTCAAGTAACGGCAAATGCAATGACTAATATTGGTCCAAGATACAAGATGCCCTCTTATTAGAAGTTGAGAGAAAAGTTATTAGATAAGACTGTCATTGAAGTGCAAGAATATTGTTCGACTTTGACAGAGTCATGAAAGGAGACATGATGCATTATCATGACAAACGAATTGACAAATAGGCGAGAAAGGACCTTGTTAAACTTTCTTGTCTACTGTCCTAAATGACTTATGTTTTTGAAATCTCTAGACATGTCAAAGGAGAGGCACACTGTAGAGATTCTTAGACAAGAGTTTGATAAAGTGATATACGAGGTTGAGCTCGAGAATGTAGTCCAATTCATTACATATAATGTAGCTAACTATAAAGTAGTTGGGAAGGAGTTAGCAAATACTTACGAGACTTTCTATTGGACATCATGTGTAACCTATTGTTTAGGTCTCATCCTTAAGATATTGGTGAGATGGATGAGATAAAGGCAACAACTAAGTGTTGCCAAGATATCATCAAATTTATCTACAACCATGCCTTTGTATTGTGTATGATAAGGAGATATACAAATGGTGCAAAGCTTCTTTGTACAACTGCAACTCGGTTTGCAACTAATTTTTTATCTGTATGGAGTATTGTCAGACAGAAGCAAGCTTTAATTATAATGTTCTCCTCAGATTAGTGACAACAATTTGCAGAGTTGCCTCAAAATAGAATAAATAGAAAGTTGAATGAGATTTCAGAGACAGTCTTCACAAGTACATTTTGGAATTCATATGTTAAGGATTACATGTCCTTTAGTGAAGGTTTTGAGATTGGCTAATAACGAGGAGAAACCATGTATGAGTTACCTTTATTAAGCCATGGATAGGACAAAAGAAGCCATTAGAAATAATTTTAATAAAAAAAAGAGAGATTATGTGCCCGTGTAGAAAATTATAAATGATAGATTAAACAAACAATTGCATCAGCCTTTTCATGCAGCAATATATTATTTAAACCTAGCATTTAGGTACTCAACAAGCTTCAAAAGGGACGGTGAGCTTAATCGATGTATCATTAATTGTATAGAAATATTAGTCCCTAATGAGAGTAGAGCAAATGTTATACGTCAAGAGATGGGGATCTATGATAATGCTCTTCACTTAATGGGTTTGCCTCTAGCAATTCGCAACCGCACTAATATGAGCCCAGGTAAATTGTTTATCTTCGTATTTAAGTTTCTTAAATCTTATATTATTGTGGATTAAGTCCCTAATGTTTGCCTTTTTCTACATATGTTTGGTGGAATAAGTTTGGAAGTAATTTCCCAAACCTTAGAGATTTTGCAGTAAGGGTTCTGAGCCAAACCTTTAGTGCAATGGGTTGTGAAAGGAATTGGAGTGTCTTTGAACACATCCATACAAAAAAGCGCAACATGTTGAAACATAAGCAGCTCAACGACTTACTTTTCATCCGTTGTAACATGTGGCTTCGCAAAAGGTAATCTTGTATTAGTTAGTACTTAAATATTCAATTCAATATTTTGTTTGACTTTAATTGTTAATGTTATTTACTAATTACTTTTCTTTCTTTCTTTTAGGCAATTAAAAAAGGTAAATAGAGAAGAAAGTCAATTTGATCCAATAAGTTTGGATAATTTTGATATATTAGAAGACTGGATTATGGAAGATAACGAAGAAAATGCCCTCTTAACTAAAGAAGACACTGCATGGATTAATTTGGAAGGAGCACAACAACACTATCAAGGAGATGAAGATTTTGATTTTGAAACAGAATATGGTGAGGATCTTCAGCAAGGAGAAGATGAATTATTTAGTTAATGGTCCTTATTACAATATGTAAATATAAATGTATTTCAATTTTTGCTTCAAAATATGTAATTTTTTTCAATTATTCAATGGTGAATGATCAATATGTACTAAACTTTGCATTATATGAATTCTTTGCAATTATCAAAATTTTCCTAATCTTTTCTGATTTTTTTAGATTTTTATTATTTTTTTATGTTAAAGTACAATACGTTATGCTACAATATGCCGGTATCATAGACCAAAACGATACACGATACGATACGCGTCGAACAACACTGCTTTAAACAAAAACATGCATAGCAACTTCTTAATATCATAAACATTTGAAAACATTCCTGAAGTAGACTTAGGATATAAAATATAGCTTACATAGATTTCTATGTGAGATATACATGTCCTCATGCTAGAGGATGAACATGATTCCAACTCAAACTACCAAACACTAGAATCCTTCCAAGTACTAGAAAAATATAGCCGTAAAGAGTTTCCCAGGTAAGATATACATGTCTTCGTGCCAGAAGAATGAACGTGATGCCAACTCAAACTTTCAAGAAATAGAATCCTTCAAGAACTATATGAACGAGGACATCAAGAAGCAAAGCTTTGGAAAGACAACGAGCAAAAAGAAACCTTGTAGTCATATACATCAATTCCTTCATTTCCGCTACTTTTGCTGGGGGTTCCACTAAGAGCCTCTTCACTTCCTGCATTTCCCCTACTCCCACTGGGGGTTCCAGTAAATGTCTCTTCAGGATCATCATCTGGATCAAGGTCATTCTGTGCATCGTGATATCCATCATCTGCAGCTTCCAGGATATCATCCTCCATTGAATCCTCGCTGCAGCTGCCTTCTGAATCAGAGTACATACTAGGTGAGTGAGAGCCCCTTTCCAAGCAATCATCCTGCATTAGTAATTAAAATATATTCAGAATCTCACAATCACAGAATGGACCCTTTTCAGAAAATGCTAGCAGAAATCTTATGTTTCTAGATACCTTAAAATTGAACCAATAAGTTCATTTATATCCAACAACAACGAGATAGATGTAAAGGCAAGCATAGACACCTGAAAACTTGCATAAGATTCGAAAACACAGAATGAATGTGTTTTTCAAACAAAGTTCACCAAGTGTCCAAAATGTTCCAAAAAACAATCCCACGGTTGTGATCATTTGCATAAATCATAAGGAGCTCCATGCACACAAAATCCGGGTCAATCGGGAATGTGTTTATGTAGTTAGTAGTAAATCTTACTTCAAATATACTCTCATACTCCTCCAGCAACGTTGTAACAATCGCATGAGCATGGTTAGCAGCTGCAGCTGCTGCCAACAGTTGAGAAGAACCATCACCACTAATATCAAAATCATCCCCCAGCACACATTCACCCGCCAAAAGGGGGCGAAGGAGCAAAGGTGCCATGCATGCTGCTACAGCTGATGTAGACATCCGATTCAGAGACTTATGTGATGCAACAACGTGCATCATCTTAAGGAGCCTGGCACAAGACCAAAGTATAAAAAAGTGTAACATGAGAGAAAGAGAAAGGAGAACTGCTTACTAGAAAACAACATAATGTTGTGAGAGTGTCTAAGTGTGGTCAACTATGACAGAAGCATAGTGACGTATAAAGAGCATAAAATAGCCATTTAGATGTATTTTCATCACATTAGCCTTTGAGAGATAGAAATTTGAAGAAGAAAAGTCATTCATGGTTATTTGAATCTACCAGCTTCAGCAGTCTAGTGACAAATATAAAGGTGCTTAGCTACCTTCTTCTCACATTAAACATGAATAAATAGGGGGTGAATGCATTAACGTTAACCAAAACATCTTGATATATCGAAAATATTGGACCCAGGAGACATGTTTCCCAAGTTTGGTTGCAATATGGCAATCATAACCAACTGTAATTGGTGTTACTGCTCTTGACAGCAAACTGTGACCAGCAAATTCCGACTTGGTTTAACATGGCCGAAAAGATGATTTGGACTGCAAAAAGTTGAGGTCAGCAGATCTTTTCTACAACCTCAAACAACTACTCATCCAAAACAATGTTCGTTGATATAATGAAGAAGTCAACAGTCAGATTGTAGAATCCAATGGTGATCAGAGTATGAAAACAACACACAAATGCACACAAAAATTTATGTTGAAAATGGTAAAGAACAACTGAAGCAGCAGAAAAAGTTTGGTGGACAGTCCAAGCATTAAGAAAAAGTTCCACCCAAGTATGTGTTTCCAAGTAGAAGTCCTATACCTCTGCAGTAGCCGACGATTAGGCTCTGGGAATGTCTCAAAAATTGCATCATGCATTGCGTCGACCCTACATTCCCGATTGGTTCCTATTTGAGAACAAAGGTTCACAAAAATAAAATCAACAAGAGCACATCATATCTTTTGATTAAAAAAATTGTGATGGGAAGAAACACAATCAAACCAAAATACAAGGAAGCAACAAGAAATACCTATAGTTTCAGATGATTGGCATACAACAGATTTCTGACAAAGTCAATCTTGGAAAACAAAATAAATTACAGACTTTATTTGCTAACTCCATCACAAACATCAAAAGATATTGATAACTCCTAAGTAAAGGATTGCATAATTTTGCAAACTGTCACACATACATCCCTAGGAGGTGGAGTGTCGGCTCCAACACTGGTGCGATACCGATACTGTGTCGGTGAAATGGCGACACGGTGTCGTGAAATGACGACACGGTGTCGTGAAATGACGACACGGTGTCCTGAAAAGACGACACGGTGTCGTGAAATGACGACACGGTGTCGTGAAATGACGACACGGTGTCTTGAAATGGCGACACGATGTCTTGAAATGGCGACACGGTGTCTTGAAATGACGACACGGTGTCTTGAAATGACAACACGGTCAATGTGTTGAAGCTGATTCTCGGTGCGATCAACGTGTCAGAATCAAACCAAAATACAAGGATGACGACACGGTGTCTTGAAATGACGACACGGTGTCTTGAAAAGACGACACGGTGTCGTGAAATGACGACACGGTGTCGTGAAATGACGACACGGTGTCTTGAAATGGCGACACGATGTCTTGAAATGGCGACACGGTGTCTTGAAATGACAACACGGTCAATGTGTTGAAGCTGATTCTCGGTGCGATCAACGTGTCAGAATCAAACCAAAATACAAGGATGACGACACGGTGTCTTGAAATGACGACACGGTGTCTTGAAATGGCGACACGGTGTCTTGAAATGACAACACGGTGTCTTGAAATGACAACACGGTCAATGTGTTGAAGCTGATTCTCGGTGCGATCAACGTGTCAGAATCAAACCAAAATACAAGGAAGCAACAAGAAATACCTATAGTTTCAGATGATTGGCATACAACAGATTTCTGACAAAGTCAATCTTGGAAAACAATATAAATTACAGACTTTATTTGCTAACTCCATCACAAACATCAAAAGATATTGATAACTCTTAAGTAAAGGATTGCATAATTTTGCCACCTGTCACACAGACACCTCTAGGAGGTGGAGTGTCGGCTCCAACACTGGTGCGATACCGACACTGTGTCGGTAAAATGACGACACGGTGTCGTGAAATGACGACACGGTGTCGTGAAATGACGACATGGTGTCTTGAAATGACAACACGGTGTCTTGAAATTGCCGGTCCCAAGCTTGGATAAAGGAGGAGGGTGGTGTTAGGCTTCCGACAGCCAACATAAAACTTCATCGGATTTTTGTAACATGGATTACAAAAATTATGAGCATTGCTTTGGGGCGTCCCCGCATAACGATGCATAACTCCGCCCATGTAAGGGATCACCCTTGCATTGCCGGTCCAAATCCCGGATAAAGGAGGAGGGTTGTGTTAGGCTTCCGACAGCCAGCATAAAACTTCGTCGGATTTTTATAACATGGATTACAAAAATTATGAGCATTGCTTTGGGGCGTCCCCGCATAACGACGTGCTGCAGAGCCCGAATGCAGTAAGAAGTAAGCAAGGGCCACTACATTTTCGTCTGAATGTAGTGAATCAAATGCAGAGAGGGTTCCCACATCATGGACGGGTGTGGGTAAAGAAGTTAGTCCTGCTATATTGCCACCCGAATGTTGTGAAGAATTTTCAGAGACGGTCTCCGCATTTTGATTATGGACGGATGCGGGGGGTAAGGAAGCTAGTCCTAGATAATAAGATTCGTATTGGTTCTTGGAATATTGGAACATTATCGGGTAAGCTAATGGAGGTAGTAGATACTATGATTCGGAGAAAGATTCATATTCTATGTTTACAAGAGACAAAATGGGTTGGAGAAAAAGCAAAGGAGATAGAGGATTGAGGTTTTAAATTATGGTACTCAGGTAAAGAAAAGCTCGAAATGGAGTTGGTATTATCATAAATAAATATTTTAAGGAGAGTGTAGTAGACATACAACGATATGGTGACTATATCATGACGTTGAAATTAATGCTAGGAGCAGAGGTTTTGAATATAGTTTGTGCTTACGCACCCCAAATAGGACTAGAAGATAGTATAAAGACAACTTTTTGGGAAGAGTTAGATAAGGTGTTTCAAAAGATTCCACAAAGGAAGATGATTTGTTTAGGAAGAGATTTAAATGGACATGTCGGTAAAGAGGCATTAGGATATCAAGGGATTCATGGAAACTTTGGTTTTGGGGATATAAACGAGGAAGGTAGGGAGATTTTAAATTTTGCTATGGCATTTGATCTCTTTATAGTCAATACAATCTTCAAAAAACGAGATGAACATTTAATTACTTATAAGAGTGGCTTATCACAAACACAAATTGATTACTTTATTTGTAGGAAAAAAGATAGAGTGTGTTGTAAAGATTGTAAGGTAATTCCAAGAAAAACCTTAACCACCCAACATCGACTTTTAGTTATGGATTTACAAATAAAAAAATTGACAAAGAAGAAAAGTGTGCATCGAGCTATTCGGACTAAATGGTGGAACCTCAAAAGCGAGAAAGAAGATATATTTAAACAGAAAGTCCTTCAAGGAGATGTTTGGAATTATATTGGCACACCCTGTGATATGTGGAACAATATGGCTATACATATTAGGAAAGTGGCGAAAGATGTGTTAGGGGTATCTAAGGGAGGTGTACCGGCACAAAAAGAAGCTTGGTGGTGGAGTGAAGTAGTACAAAATAAAATAAGGCAAAGAGGGCATGTTACAAATTACATTATGCTAAGAAAACTAGTGAAACTTTAGAAGCTTATAAGAAAGCAAAGAAGGAAGCGAAAAAGGCCGTTAGTGAAGCAAAAGCTAAGATTTGGGATGACTTATATAACAAACTCAACTCAAAAGAGGGTGAAAGAGATATTTTTAGGATAGCTAGGGCTAGAGATAAGAAAACTAAAGATCTTAATTATGTTAGATGCATAAAAGACGATGATGAAAAAATTCTAGTGGCAAATGATGATATAAGAAATAGATGGAAAAACTATTTTTATAATCTTTTTAATGAAAATAAAGATGTTAGTATTAGTTTAGGAGATTTAGCCAAGTCAGAAAAATATATAAATCACAATTTCTACCGACGTATTCAAAAGAATGAAGTCAAAGAGGCTCTTAAACATATGAAGAGTGGTAAATCGGTAGGACCAGATAATATTCCTATAGAAGTTTGGAAAATACTAGGAGAAATAGGAATCACTTGGCTCACAAGACTATTTAATGAAATATGGAAAAAACAAAAGATGCCCGAGGAATGGAGAGCAAGTACACTTATACCCATATATAAGAACAAGGGAGACATTCAAAATTGTGCGAATTATCGAGGTATCAAGTTAATGAGCCATACTATGAAATTATGGGAAAGAATTATCGAACGTAGGTTGAGACAAGTATCAAGTACAACAAAGAACCAATTTGGATTCATGCCAGGCAGATCTATTATTAAAGCGATTCATCTTTTGAGACGTCTTATGGAACATTTTAGAGCAAAAAAGAAAGACCTTCACATGATATTTATTGATCTAGAAAAAGCTTATGATAGGGTACCGAGGGAGGTTCTTTGAAGAACCTTGGAAAAAAGAGGTATCTCATTGACATATATTAACCTTATAAGAGACATGTATGATGGTGCAAAAACATGTGTGAGGACTCATGAAGGAACGACAAACTTCTTTGAAGTTAATATTGGGTTACATTAAGGATCAACTTTAAGTCCATACTTATTTATAACGGTGATGGATGAGTTAACAAAACATATTCAAGATGAAGTACCTTGGTGTATGTTATTTGCAGATGACATTGTATTAGTGGAGGAGTCTAAGGAAAAAGTTAATAGAAATTGGAACTATGGAGAGAAACACTAGAAAGCAAAGGCCTCCGACTTAGTAGAACAAAGACAGAATATATGGAATGTAAGTTTGATCATTTGGTTACTTCAGAGGACATGGAAATTAAAATTGGCACACATTGCATTCCCCAAAAAGAAAGTTTTAAATACCTAGGGTCAATTTTTCAGATTGATGGAAGAATTGATGGAGATGTTACACATAGAATTAATGTTGGTTGGTTAAAATGGAGAGGAGCATCAGGTATTCTTTGTGATAAGAATATACTATTAAAATTAAAAAGGTAAATATTATAGAGCAGCAATTAGGCCTGCCATGTTTTATGGTTCTGAGTGTTGGGCAGTTAATCATCAACATGTACAAAAGATGTATGTTACAGAAATGAAGATGTTGAGATGGATGAGTGGTCATACAAGAAAAGACCATATACATAATGAGGTTATTAGAAACAAATTAGGAGTGGCACCAATAGAGGATAAAATGAGAGAACATCGTTTAAGATGGTTTGGACATATAGAAAGAAGATCAAAAGAAGAACCTGTAAGAAGGTTAGAAAAAATAAATTTGGAAAGTATTAAAAGAGGTAGAGGATGACCACAAAAGTATTGGAAAGAAACAATAAAGAATGATCTACCTTATTGGGAGTTAACTGCTAACATGGCACACGATAGGGATTTGTGGAAACAAAGAATCCATGTAGCCGACCCCGTCTAGTATGGGAAAAGGCTTAGTTGTTGTTGTTGTATTATGGATTCCACATATCATTTGCAAAAACCAGCATCCTTGTGGCTTTTGTCCATTTCTTGCTTATTGTTTACCAATTGGATACAGCAACTTATATTACACTTGTTGTGCCATCAGTATTAGATCTTCATTCTCCATTGTTGAAGTTGCTAATGGATTCATAACGCCTGCATGTTAAGTTTGTATGCGAATGTGTTAGCATGCATTACTGTGAAATTGATGATTTTGAGCTTAATTGAACTCATCATTTGGCAACTCCATTTCAGGTGGCACAATTGTTGCAGCAATCGATTTGATCAAGGAACGTGGTGTTGACCATAAGCAAATTAAAGTGGTGAGTTCCAACACTGTTGCACAATTGATCTATTTTCATATTCATGTCCAGCCATTGTGTATAGATCACACTTCTATGTAACACGATAGTCTTGTGCTTATTGTCTTTGCAATTATATCAATGTTATCACTGACTCTATCTCCTATTAACAATTTGACATGATATGTTTCTGACTATTAATGTTGTTTTTGTTTTTCAATCAGATTGACATGATTTTCTTTTCATCTTGACTTATGTTTACAATTATGATAAAATTAGTTGTTGTTTACTTGTTTTGCTTTAATATAAAGTTGTGTAATTACTATTGTCATATACTTATGTTAATTAATGTCTTACTTAAACTAGTTTGAATAATATATATAATATTATATACCTTAGCCGTGTACCCGCACTCAATATTTTTGAAATTTGCCGTGTCCTGCATCCGCACCTGTGTCCGCACCAGCACCCATGTGACATAGTTTGCCGCATCAAGGTAACTATGGCTAAAATGAACCTAACCACTATTTTTATCTGCTAAACCTTTAACTGTATAAATTAGAAACATCTTCTATTATGAAATACTTCCATCACGCATTCAGAACTCTATAGATATTAAACAAAGGTATGCCTGTATCATATAAAATGGTGACGCCTCAAAATCTTAACAAGAACTTGGTGCAACTAAGTTCCATTGAAAGCACTCTAATGCCCAAGAGAAGCACCAGGGTAAAATCATGTTTGTGGTACAAAGAGTACACATTAACACCTATATAAAGTTCAAATCTAGTTGTATAACTAAAGGATCTAAAGGAATTCATATAGGCCATGGCCATAATAGTGAAATTTTCAAGAATCTATGTCCACAAGCCTATGATTGATTAAATCCAGTGAAAATATTAGGTTTCAATAAAGTTCATAATGAAAGCTATAAGTGCATGTGCAAATGTTTGTTCGCCATAAACCAAGGACGCACAACTAGCACCAATTTGTGTGTGGAGTCTTTGGCCCAAATACCGCATGTGTCCATCCCCTCGCTTGCATGCCTAGAGAAAAGAAGAGAAATGGAAAGAAGGACGGCACCTTTTATAGAGACAGTTTCAGCCTTAAGGAGAGAAACAGCATGGTTGCATGTTTCCTTTTAACAATAGGATCCTATTTAATTCAAGAGATAAAATTTAAATAAGAGAGCCACACGGGCAAGTTCATGCACTAGGTGAGCCATGGGAATACTGTTTGCATAGACAAAGTCTCACCCTTCTACAGACGGACACTTATATTTCTGAGTTTCTTTTGCTCAAACTCATTGTCTCACGCAAACACAACTATTTGATCTCCTTTACCCCTTGCATCCATTCCCTAGAATTTGCTATTTCATGCATAAAGAAATACAAATGATTCCTATCACCTCTTTGGCCTCGGTCCTCGAACACTGCCTTAGTGCTCCCATGTTTCCTAATTTTCAACTTCCCCACTTGCAAAATTAATAGTTTTTGCATTCGCAACATAATTTTTCTCTCTCTAATAGTGTCTTGTTTTGGTTTTCCCAATAATCGAGCTCCTTCAAATTCTGAAAGTATAGTAGGGTGGACCTGTCGTTTTGGACATTCCCTATTGAATCTGGCTGCTAAGTCAACCATGTCTTTTTGTATTTTGTCAGACCCATTATAAGCACCTAATGAATTCACATTCACTGTTTTGTTTACTCTCTGTTGCACCTGTTATCATCCATGTCTTTTTCAGAGGTTTTTCATGCCAAACAACTACCAGAAAAATTAATTCTCTTCTAGAGTTTTAGGAGAATTTAAACAGAGTAAATTAATATTTATAGGAAAAAGTTTCCTATTGAACCAAGTGGTAACTGAGTAATTTTTTAAGAGCTTCATCAGAAACCAAGAAAAGATATTTCTAAGGGTTGATTGCCAACACCTAGAGGATATCAGAAATATAATGGCTTCATAAATATATACAAAGATGCCTTTCTTACATCAAATAACCAGAACACGGTAGCTGAGATTACTGCCCTTTCACTTAGACAAAATTGGATAATTTGAATACATGATTGAGACAGAGGGTAAGAATAACAAAGAGGCTAAAGAAAGGACACCAGGAAGAACACAAAGAAGGTCCCAAACAACTCCAAAAAATTGGCTTCAAGAGTAACTGGCTAAAACAAACATGGGTACGTCAATCTGTTCTCTCTATATCCCTATGTTTCCTCGCAGAAAATAATCTACCATCTCTACATGAAAACCTTATCCATAAACATTTACTTATAGAAAAATAATCAAGGATTCTGGAATCAGTGTGAACTAAATCAAAGATAAACAAAGAGAGATTGAAAAGAGTTAAATACTTACTATATGCTTCAAGTAGCACAGTGCAACAAGAAGCAGGAACTGGAGAAGAAGGCAACTCCCGAAGAACATGCTATAAGCAATGGTATGGACAAGCTTATATGAGAAAATTAACACTATACATTGGAAGAAAGCATAAATCACACGTGTGGCCTACTTTAACACACGAGAAACAAGTGTACCTTAACACAATCACATACAACATGGGCATCTTCATCAGGAGAAAACTCAGTCTTTCCTGCAAGCATACTACATGTGAGAGAATTGTCATAGCTAGAAGTAGGAATGCAACGAAGCACATACATTGACTTCAGAGTCAAATGCTTCCAGAAGCAAAAGAGTGAAAACTACTGCTTGGTGCTAAGGCTGTGCAGTTCAAGAAGTGAAGAGAAAGTTGTGAAACCAACCAACAACCAATCATATAAGAACCAAAAGCAGAATTTCAAGAAACAAACCTTGTTCATATTCTCGAACACGCAAATCAACCTCTTCAACATCAGCGGCTTGCCTTAATATGCCTTCCACTTTTATTCCTGAGAACAGGGCATCAGAAAGCTGAGAAAGAGATTTCGAGATGAAAAGAAAGAAGATGGAATGCTATCTAACATGTTTAAATGTGGAACAACCTTCAACGCTTTTTTCCACTGTCAAGCATTATGCTCATGCTGAAATTCAGTCATAAAAAGCTATTTTCAATTACTGAAAATTTCAGTGGTTTTCTTTTGCATTCAGTAGCAGTTGATGATTGCGTGTGGCCTTACATGTATATTTTTGTCTCAGAAATTCTATGTCCCATGGATACTTTACTTAGAATTTGTCTCATGCCACATGGCATGGAACAAGCAAACTAGACATGCCCCACCACATTCAAGACAAGACCAATCTTGTTTTATCGATATTGGACCCCTAATATCATCAAAACTTTTGACAGGACTGAAGGTACTGCTTCTGCAGTTTGTTAGTAAACTTGACATACATCAGATATAGAGTCAAACTCAAGAGCGACAAAATGAATTTCTTACACCACAAATAAGTGACATTCTAAGCCGCTACTTTTAAAAATAAAGCAGCAGCATAAAAGGAAACAACAGCAAGAAGTACCAACATATGAATACAATAATCAGTTCCCAACTATAGATCATGACCCTTGGTGGACATCCAAGAAAACGAGGAAAAATCATCATGAAATTCATTCATGATGAATTTGCTACACCACAAATAAATGACATGTTCTGCGTCACTACTTTTAAAGAATAAGCAACAGCATAAAAGGAAACAACAGCAACCAGTACCAACATTTGAATACAATACTCAGTTCCCAACTATAGGTCATGGCCCTTCGTGGACATTCAAGAAGACATGGAAAAATCATCATGAAATTCATTCACCGCTCTTAAGTTAGAAGGAGAAAAAAAGACAATTGAGAATGACAGAACTTGATAAAAGAAGAATTTTACCATGCTCTTCAATGAACCTCAGAGCTTTCTCCAGAAACGAAGGGCTTCCATCAATGTCTTCCAACGCAAGCAATATGGGCCTACCTACAACTAAAGACTTCACAGGCCGTTTTTCTCTCCCTGAAGCAACATATAAGTACATTAATATAATAGCTTAACAAATTCACAAATACAAAATAGCAGAAATGTTTTTCTACTCAAAACACAATAAGCTAACAATAAGGCAACTGGGTATATAGAAACAGTAAGAAATGGATATAGCACAGCACAAATAAGATGTGCTAAACAAAGAGTCACAAAAGCAGCATAACATTATAGACAGCATAATACAGCACATACAGCTCCCTTGTCTCCAAACTGGAGTGGAATCAATAGTTAATTTGCATTTCTAATATAAAGTTGAAGTATGTTAACGATATTGATGTGTGCATGCTATGATGTCCCACATCAAGAACATCTTTCTGATATTTAAACTAAAAAAAGGGTACGCACATACACATAACCAATTTCATCAGTTCAAACCAATACATTGTTCAAAAGATCCTTCAATAGTATCAGCTGCATCATTACGAAAGATCCCACTCTGACCCATCACAAGATTTGCACTAGGTGCTTGAGCCAAAGCATTTTCAAGTGCAGCTTTCCACTCATACAAATCTTCCAAAGTTTCTGCCTGCACACCAAAGGAAAGGTAAGAGAGAAAGAACCCATCATAATAAGATGGGAAAGTAAGATGTACCTTGAGAGTGAATCCCCTTCCATCACCTCCACTGGGAAACAGAACAGTCAAGAACTTTTTGTCAGCCCTCACAACCACGCTGCATGATTGTAGTTTCAAGTAAAGAAATGTCCACCTTCGCATAGATAGTCTCAATAATTCATAAATTAAATAAATGCATACCTTCCTGAATTATTAAGGTCAATTCCACCAAGAGTAAGATTCAGTTCCCCACTCTTCTGAGGAAGTGCATTCTGCAGTTATATATCCAGTTAGAGGTAGGTATGCTGATTGATAAAGATTTAAGTGGGAAATTTTTGCCGCTAAGCCATTCTTATGATGTGTTGCTTTGAAATCAGGACGGGCTAGCAGGAGACAAACACAATTCCTGTGCATTATAACAGATATCCATGAACATAAACAACCCTTACTGGATCACTTCGAAAGAAGACAAGTGATGTACGTGTCAATATAAACCACCGTTTCTTCCATGAAGTCCATCCTAACCCTGTCAAAATTGAAGAAAATGAATAAGCAACCAAAAGAAGCAACCTGACACACAGAGAATCGTGTAAAGGTCTCAAAATATGCACTCCACGAGTAAATTAAAAGGCATATGAACACTTTTTTTCAGTATTCAAAATGAATCTTCTTAAGTTCCAACAGTATGCAACACTCCGATTTCAAAATATTGCACTTGACCCTATATGAGTTAAAAGGCACATGCACACATTTTCAATATTCAAAATGGATCATCTTAAATTCCAACAGTATGCAATACTCCAAAGGCGTGAGATAAGGATAAAAAAAAATGGAAGCACTGCAAATACAATAACTATTATGGTTCTTTGACAATGGGTAGCAGCAAAACTGCACAATAAATGTGAAGAGACAAAATAATGTTGAAATATCATCTAACGGAAGTGGGATAGAAAGGAACTATATGTTAAAAGGTAATTTAATCAAATGGAGGTATTCATGAAGAACCAACCTTTTTTTTTTTTGTTCCTTTCATGGTTAGATGATTTTTTCATCCCATCCTTTAAAAGAATGAGAATTTATGTAGATAGAGTTCAAGGAGGTTATCCTAGTGAGTAGCCAGGAACATGGAAGAGCCTCATCTATCAACTTGAAATCAGAACATAGTCAAGCAATAAAACTTATACACACCTTTGGAGGATATGAGAAGTGGTCCGCTCTTGAAGACCTAAAAAATGGAGAAGGCAAACTCTGCTTAGGAACCAGAACACTTCAGTATCCATGAAGCATTGCAGAATTTATTTGTTCGACAATGAGAAACGAACAAAAGACAGCGTCCAACAAAATACACTATTAAGACCAACTGTAGAAAAGATGAAATGGAACATAAAAGAAATAGCAACAGATGCAGCTCGCTGAGACGCTGATGAATCATGAACTGCTAACCATCATTCTCGATTAAATTCTAAGTAAGACAAAACATGGAAGACAGAGAAGTGCCACAGATCAACCAGTAACCTAACTTGCAAATAAGACAAAATGGGGGTAAGCCAGTGAAGTATCTCGTTGAAATGGAAACGTTCCACACCATATGTGCCAAAAAGCCAACTTATAACGTCCTAGAAGACAGGTGGAATTCAAATTTTTGCTAGAGATAGAAATGAAAAAGGTCCATCGTTAACAGAAAAAAATAAGAGAATTCCCCATTCTACTGATGCGATGCAGGAAAAACGGCCAAAACATGGGGATCCCTAAAAATGCGAAAAAGAACACGGACTCAGAACCAAAGGAAATCAGAATGCAGATTCACGTACGGGGTTAGCAGCCCGTGATTGCGGTCGATCAAATGGTAGGATTTGTGCAGGTGACGCGCAGCTCTCTCCCTATTAATCACAACAAACTCCGTCATGAATTCCCAACTCTTTCCTTCCTCTCTCAAACGAAATCATCACAATTACAATCCCCAAAGCAATTCACGAAAGAGAAAACGTACTACTTCCTCAAAGTACCTGACAAGTCTCCGCATTGCGCGAAACCATCTCAGAAATCTATCAGGACCATCAATGAAACCCTGCATCACCGCTAAACTCATTTAACCAACAAATACAGAGACAAGAATCCGATCCCAATGGCACGCAGATCGTTAAACAATCACAAGCCAAAACGAGTACAATTAACAAGCGGAAGTTCGATGCAATACCAAAAAAGATACCACAATATCCGACTTGGGACACGAAATTCCAAGAGAACCAGAGTTGCACACACAGAGAGGGGGGGTGGGGGAGACGGTAACTCCTCCCCTTCAAATGCCGAAAAGGGGGGCGAGAGTCAAGCAAGGCGACTCTTTTTTTAGAGTGAGGATCTCTCTCTGAGATTGTCGTAGGAGAGAAGAAGAAAACTCGAGGGGTGAAAATGGAAATTAGGATTTGCCTTGTTCCCTTCACACACGTCCGCCTCATTCGTCATGTCATAACGCAACATCAAAATCTTACTGTTTCAACTGTTACCCGAACACGCGACTATTTACATTTTTACCGTCACATCTCTCTCTCTTAGTTTTTATACCGGTAATACAGTAAAGCCAAATTATCAGGTTGGCCATACCTTACACCAGTTGCGTGACTTGGGGAACACGACGGAGCAGGCCTCTTGGTGGTGGTATAAGCGTGATAATCGTGCGTTCTACGGGTGTTGATGAATTAGTAAGAGCATTTTGTTGCTTGACAAAGAATTTTTTGTGTAATTATAAATTCTTTATTTTTGGGCGGAGAGAATAAAATTCTTTATCACGGAGCAAGCCTCTCTTCAACGCGGAATTATCACGTATATTAAGAAAATAAATAGTTACATAATTATAAAATAGCCAGAGGAAGACCGTATATCTCTAATTACGGGATTTTGGTGGGTTAGAATTATGGAAATATATTAATATAAATAAAACTATTCACTTGGCTGGGAGGTCTACTCACAAGATGAAAGTCATGAGTTCAATACCAAAATAATTATTGAAAATTAAGCATCTCGTTTTGTCTTTAATTTTCTTATATGATCATGTTTGTGCGAGTAGAATGCTTTAAGTCGCTATAAGCTTTCCTTGCATTTCCTATCATAAGTCATTTGAACAATGATTCAATAATACTCGATTAAATTCTCACCCGATTGACGAGAGAGATGATTCTCATGACCAAAGATTGGATGAACAAAACATGAAACAATTCAGCTTGTTTCACTGCTCCACACAATGCACAAAGAGCAGTAGCTCACTTGGTTAAGGGGTTGACTCACAAGTTGAAGGTCATTGGTTTGAATACTTCAAGACGAGCTCGCCACTGATGGAGACGTACGAAACAAACGAATGGACGACGACCCGAATTTTTTTATTAAAGCAACAAAATTCTTCAAAACAAATAAATAAATAATGATGTATTTTTCATGAGAGGAACCAACAAAGTCACGACGGGTATGGCTACGACACCTCCAGTGAGAGACCAAAGGGTTTTCTGTTTGCTGGTTCAGAAGACCCCAGTGCCAATGAGGCCACAGCCAAACTGCTGGGACTGCAGCGAGCAAGTGGCTGGATTGAAGCGACGAATGCGACAACTGTGCCCTGGAATTCGAACGTACTCTGGTGGACCTTCTGCTTTCGTCCCTTCACTTTCAACTTCTCCTCGTGTCGTGTAGTGTCGTGTCATAACCCATTGTCTGCACTCTCTGAACCACAAAACCGTGCAACTTTAAGGTATCTTGTGTCATTGTAACGTGTCCATGTGACGACCTTCAACTGGGCGAGGTGCTAGCGCCCGTGATATGCATGTGATGTTGTTAAAGCACATTGTACTGCCAGTTTCTACATCTTTATATTTAAATAAAAAAAGATAGAAATGGTCGGTACAATGTAGATATGACCTGTTTCTAACTGGTCCCGTGATTCTCACCGAAACCAGAAAACCACTTGGTTTGGTTTCGATTTTACTTTTTATTAAAACCACGGTTTCAAACTTTATGTTTTCACTTTTTTTTTAAATAGATTTTTAAAATGTTTTTAATAACATTATTCGCCTGAACGACTTCAAACTTAAACCGGAACGGTTTTGAAACCAATGATTCTAGAATTGGAATCCGATTCGATTATGGTTCCAGGCTTTGAGCTAACCAGAGCTAGCAGTTTAAAATCGCTGACCGAAATCGGACGTCTAATATAATGTGCCTAATCATCACATAGCACGGGAGACACATTGTATGACACGAGTCCTTGCTGTCTTGTACTTTATTTTGGCATCCTATAGTCTAAACCCTCCTAGGTCGAGCCAAGTGGACGCCAGAGGGTTGTAAAATGAGATGAGCTGATTGCTGTTTGGCTCATCCCGGCTTGTGATGAGCTCATTTGCAGCTGGTGTCCTAGGCTGACAAGTAGGCCACAAGCAGTTCAAGCACGAATTAGATCGGCTCGTACAAGCTCAAATAATATATATATATATATATATAAAATATCTACATTACATGTACTAAAAACAAAAATAAACCTTTCTCTACACTAAGTGGGACTAGCTACATGGATTTGTAGTTGTCATTGAGTTTGTAGTTGGACGAGTTAACATGCCCAAATCAATCAAGAATTTTATGTTTGATTTAAATTATTGATTTAAGTTAAAGAGCACGAGATTGATTTTCTAAAGAAAAATTCATATGAATAATAAGTTTGGCATCGAAGCTCACTTTCGGCTCATTCACGTGTGCCCAACTGGGTCTCGCACGACTACTGAGACGAGAGAACACAACCATGGCTCAGTTTGTGCGGCTCGTTTTACGGCTCTAGCCGCAGCCTCCTCAAACTTTTGGACTCTTACCTTGCACCTCCTGGATCCATATGCTGCAGGGTCTGGGTCCAACACACCCAGGTTTTTGTGTTAATCCTCTCGTTAATCAAAGTAAATGGCAAGCTTTCAACCGGTGGTAAGGATTCGGTCCTCTGAGATGGGATGATAATTATCTTATACATCATATGACAGCCATCCAGATTTATTGGTCCAGCCTACATGCATCTTTGTCTATTATAATCAATCCAAATCTACAATGCAAAAGTGATTTTGATAATGATCAATTTAAGCCATTATGATCTTGAATTCATTTGTACAAACAGATTTTTTGTGTTTCAAGGTGAACCCACCCCAAAATTTATTTGGATTATATATTTTGAAGATTGATTACATTTTATGCGAGATTAATTATATTTTTAAGAAAATATATGTTTAAGGTTCTTTAATATGCATGCGGGTTATAGTGGGGTGGGCACGTCTAGGTGGTACCAACACACCCAATTGAATTCTATCGCAAGACTCAGTCCTTCTGGCTGAAGCAGGTGTTCTTGGTAATGATAAGGGCCTAAAGAACATCAAAGTCCTTTTATTCAATCAATGTTCATGAGGCTGGGTGGGTCGAGGATCAAAGTTTTCATCTCCATCTTCATTTCAAAATCTTGTCTCCGTTCCCGTTCTCATCGGAAGACCAAAAATGTTTCAATCCCGGTCTCCGTGTTTTTATGGGTTCCGGCAGAAACTCGTTGGAAAAAAGAAAGACTTAAATATAAGTTAAAGATAACAAAATGAAACCTAATTTATACAAAATATATTTAAATTAGAATATATTATTACAAACAATGAAATATGAGAAATGATAATCTAAGAATGCATCCAAACCCAAACCTAACACACTCACACTTACACTTTCTTAGAGTCGAACTCCCCAAGGCATGCTCAAGTGAGTTACTTTAAGATCGAGAAACCATGAAACGAATCGGAATAGATGGTCTGGTGCACGGTAAGGAACAAGAGAATCAAAGCACCGACGAGTGAGATAAGGGCCCAAGGACTGTTAAGATACTCCTGCCTGGGGTTGGCCGGCCACTTACCCATGCTCGGGATGCTGTACTCCACCAACTGTCTCTGGACGTCGACGATGAAACCCATTTGCAGAAGCGGTTGAAGAGCATCACCACCTCTTCGTCACTACCCAAAAGGTTTTGCAAGATCCCATTCTCCTGCAACAACTCCACATCCTTCTCTGAGTCGATCAATCGGTCCATGAAGTGCACAAAGGATGACACCTCGTTGCCGAGCCCAACATGCATGCCCTCAAACGCCATTAAATTGAGCAGCCTAGCTTCGGTGAAATCATCAATCACCATGTAGGGAAGCCTCAACAGTAATCCTCTCCGAAAGAGCCTTGCGAATTCCAAATGCCTTTCGAAGCTTAAACTCAGCAGATCATGGCTCTGCTCTACCTTGAATTTGACCCCCAGTTCTTCAAGGCGCACTGCTGGTGGGTGCAGCTTGCTTCTGTTCGTCTCGTTATTGTAGGCCTGGTTTGGGGGCTGATGATGACCTTCACTGGGAATGATCTGGATCTTTCTGGAAACATCTAAAATGTGGGTACCGTTCTCAGTTCGAATATAGTACGTTGAGGGTGGTTACCCTCGAGTTTACCCGTCCGCCATGGTACATTATCCCTAGGTGCGACAAGTTCTTCCAAAAAAAAGTCTTCCACCAACTCAATGACGTATCTGGTAGAGGATGTTTGATTTCCCTGAGATGGTGATCTCTCGACATCCACCAATGTTTCGAGGACGCGGAAGGGGGATTTGGTTCTCGAGCATCAGGTTGTCGCTTTTGACGATGGGGACGACATGAAACATCCCGTGTTTGTTGAATATCGGATCATTTGTTGAATAATCATCTCTCCGTGTAGCATCAGTTGAGTTCCAGTACATCATATTGTCGTAGGCACGCATTATCTCGAGCATGAAGCACCCGTCAAGGAGCATCATTTGCAAGAATGTATCAGAAGCGAGGTCCCTGGTCAGTTGGTCGTAATGATCTCTGAGTTCTTTCTCGATGTGCCGTAAGGATTGCAAAAGATTATCTACGGTTGCCCGTGATTCGCTTCCTTTTATCATGTGGAAGAGAGCTCTCTCTTTGTGCTCCTCCGCTTGGTGGAGGTGTTCCCCGCCATGGTGCTAAGGGCCGAAGGACACCATTCGAGGTGTGTAACATCGAGCCGTGCAACACGTCCTAGCCGTGAATTCATCCAGCAACCTGTAGATGCATTGCTTCTTCCATGTCTCCGATTGCTGATCAACATTGTAGCTGTTGAGCTTCTCTTCGATCTCTACCACCCATGAACTATGATTATTCATCTTTGATACCACACTATCCTCTTTCTAGTTTTTTATCCTTCTTAGGGGTTAGAAGAATCCAATATAAAACTTCAAGAATTGAAAGATTTATGCCCTGGGTTGAGTTTTGATACTCATTTATAAGCAAATAAATTTACTCTTCTTTTGGTTTGACTTATCAAGCGTTACGCACTTATTTGATCCTTTAAATTGAAAATAATACAGATGAATAAATTCCAATTTCTGATGAATTTCAGCAAAACTAGCTGCTGTATCATGTATCTTGTTTGGCGGGGTCTACTTGATAAAAACAAGTTTTGAATCATTGTTTAATCTAATATGCAACTGAGATCGCGGATTCAAATGCAACTCGTGGATCCCGCGATACAGTAGTCTGTTCAGCTTGTTGATGGAGGCAGATGTAATTCGTCTTTGTGAGGTCCGATGCGAACGGGTCCCTCCTTATTGTATGTACCATCGCAGTCACTGTTGCTTCAACTATCATCCGTCATCCATCTTCCATCTTCAGAGAAGCAGTTAATGCTCTTTGTACAGGAGAATCCGACCTTGTTGTTAGAGGTCAACATCAGGTTAACCTGGCTGTTCATCTAAGAGATCAATGACGTCCGTTGACAAAAAATAGAAATCAAGAAATTTCTTGAGGAACAGAGCGCCATTGTTGAAATCAAGAGTGGGATTTGAGGCATTAGGTGTATTTATCCGCATCTTCAAATAGACAGAAGAACAACTCCTGAACTCCAAGTTATGAGGCCACATTATTTTGACTTGTGATGTAAACCGATAGTTAAAAAGGAAATGTTCCCGCTACACTGGGAACATTGTGACTTGTAACAAGATGCGGTAAACGTTTCCTCATTGAAGGGCCGCAAAGGCAACTGTTTGTACAATAGAAATGATTTCTCTGTGTAAACGAGGAAAAGTAGATTGATTTAGTTGTTTGCAAAATGACATGAATTCTCGCTTTGTCAAAAACATACGAATTAGTATTTGCATGTCTTTGTAAATTGGTCTCTTTTGATGTTTGTTTATGTATAGAATTACTACAGAATATTGGAAGTTGATCGTGATGCTACAGAGGAGGCCATTCGATCCAACTATATTTGTCTTGCATTGGTCTGTTCTCTCTTCTCAGAACATCTTCCTTGTGCTGATAAAGTGAAGCTTCCATGACTAGCATTTGCCAATAATTTGAAACTCAGATGTTATTCAAAAAGCAATTTCTGAATTACATCATGAAATATTAAATCGGCAGGGAGCATTTTCTAAGTTTTGCATTTCTTTTTTTCTGATGTTCATAACTGAAAGATTAAGTTGACGTTTCTGATGTTCTGCCGTAAGAGTAATCATCAGTTCTCTTTTCATTCGAATCAACTTGTCGATGCCTTTTATGATAGATATCGGCGAATCTGATGCTTGTGATATTGCTTTTGAGCTGATGACTTATTTTTATCATCTTCGTCATAGGGATTCTATACGCTGTTTTAATATCAAAAAAATCAAATAGCACTTGTATGTCCTGTTTGTGTCGTTTCTTGATGCAACTAGTAAGCTGGGTGCTATTTGTTCACAGTTTTAAGTGATCCAATCAAAAGGAATGAGTATGACACAGCTGGCTTCCTGCAATTCGACTACAGAATCATGGTAAGCAAATCTTACTTCATTTTTGCATACTAAGAAACTCTGTTAACGACACATTTATGTTGATTTAATTGTAGGAGTATCTGCACCACTTCGAGGGCCTAATCTTGACGTGCAACGACTTGGGCATCAGAGGTTACCCGGTTTAGTTGTATTGGATGCTATTGCTGTGAAATTTAGTTTCTTGTTGTATGGTTCCTTGGATAAAATCGAGCCAAAAAGCAATTCTGGAATGTATAGAAATAGTTCAGGATATGGTTTACAACTTAAAACGCAGATTTATCTGCAATCACAAAATAGTTGCATAGAACTGCCCAAAAGTCATCACATTGTCAAAGTGGTTATTTATCTTCCTATGTCTCATCTGTTCGGTTGGTTTAACCCCGGGCCTTGGCTGGCACAGATACAGCCAGAATTAAGAAATTGATTCACTGTGCTTCATCCTTTCTGCCAATGTTACTATGCGTATTTGCTGCTCCGTCTCTCACTCTCTCTCTCTCACACACACACGGACATGGCATGCTTGATGATTGCACTGCAAAAGATGTCAAGGTACTACTAAAATTTATTGAAACAAGTCATCAGATAGGACCATGTGCCTTTTTTTTGGATAAGGGTCAGCCCGAGAGGAATTAAGTGGAGGGGAAGCACATCCAGCAGATTAGATAATCTGAGACCTGTTCTATCCAAACATGGTCCTGAAAGGAGATACCCAGTCTGGCCGATTCATGGGCGACCTGTTATCACTTCTTTTAAATGGCACATAATCGGAAAATTGACAGTCTTCCAGCAGTAACACAACATAGTTTGTGGGAGTTATCCCGATTTTGAGAGGGTTGATGACTTCAAAGAAATGACTTTAGGCTTCCAGGTCGAGAAAGCAGAGCTCCCAGGCAAAGTCCTGAGAACGAGAGCTTTAGCCATCAGGGGATCAATAGGAGATGAAGACTCCAACAAGCAGCTGCAACAATATACCCCTTGCATCTTTAATGACTGTTCCTACACTTCCTTGGCCATTATCTAAAATTGCGGCATCAACATTTAGCTTGAAACAACCAGGTAGTGAAGTTTTTAAGGCACTGGAGTTTGCTGAAGAGAAGGGCTGATTCCAGTCTCAGCAGCCACTACCCACCGGCCTAATCGAAGAACAAAACCGTGAGGGTTCAAAATTCACATTCATGGTATTGTCCGACCCTCAGCTCTAAGATTGACTATTGTGAGTTTCGGCAACTAACACTTCTCATCAGCAACTGAACCGCTTCAATATTCAATCAAATGCTCTGAGGATTCAGTAGTTGAAGTTAGCCCAACTAGCAATTCCAGTGCTTTAGTGATCTTCCTTTCCTTACATACTAACTCCACCAAGTTCACCCAAGAATCGAACTCGGGAATAAACCCTCTCTCTGCTAGACAAAATAGTGTACTGGTCGCTTCACTAGGTTTTTCTAGCTTACACAAAGCTATCAAGAACTGGTTTGAAGTTGCGAAGTGTGGCAACACACCTCTCTGCATCATCAATCCAAGCAGAACCATCCCTTTCTCCATTTCCATCTCATTGCACAAGAAATTCATCAAGATTCTGTAACTCCCCTTGTTTAATCTCACTCCTTCACAAGGCATCCTCTCGACGATGTCCATGGCTTCTTCGAACCTCTTTTCTCTGCATAATCCACCAATCAACACATTAACAATTACGGTGTCAATCTTGCAATTCTTCTCTTTCATCTGCTCTATCAGTTTCAATGCCTCATCGATCTTTCCGACTCTACACAAACAACTCACCAACGTCGTATAACTCACCGTATCGTGCTTACATCCCATCTCCTCAAACATCAACAACGCCTCCTCGATTCTCCCTTCTTTGCACAATCCGTCCATCAACGTCGAGTAATTGTACACATTCGGTTCACACCCATTCTTCTTCATGAAACCCATAATTTTCTTCGCGCCCTCGACGTTCCCAGCCCGGCAGAACCCAGCGATGAGCACGTTATACGTCAATTGATCGGGCAGTATCTTTGCCGCAAGCATTTCCTCAAACAAATGGACAGCATCCTTGATTCGGCCGGCGTTACACAATCCGGACATCATGGTGGAGTAGGTAATCACGTTGGGAACGCATTTCTTGCGTTTCATTTTCTCTACGATTTCAAAAGCGGAGTCCAGTTCACCACTTCTGCAGTAATACTTGATCAAGATATTGAAAATGCACGTGTTGGGTGAAATTTCGATGTTGGGAAGATCTGAAATGATCTTCTGTGCCAGATCAAATCGATGGCACTCGATCAAAAGATTGAGGACGGTGCTCAGAGCCTTGACAGACGGGCGTTGCCGGGCGAACGGCTGGATGAGATAGAAAGCATCGAAGATTTTCTGAGGGAGGGATGATCGGGAGTAGTGAACCATGAGATTCAGAAAGATGGTTTCGTGGAATCTGCAGGACTCGAGGGACATCTGCCGGATGATGCCGTCAACGGCAGTGAATTTCTTCCCCCTCGCCAGCTTGTCGATGATGGTGAAGTAGGTAGAATGATTGTGATTGAAACCCTTCTGGGATTTGGCCTTGTTGAAGACGTCAAGTGCCCTCTGTGGGTCTCTTTCATTTCTGATGAACTTGATGGTGGCTTCATGGGTGAGGAACTTGGGTCTCCTTCTGGCTTCTTCCTGAATTGGGTTTTGGGTGTCGACAAGAGCAATTGGATTTCGCTGCAGTGTAGGATTAATGGTTTGCAGAGGAGAAATCCATGGAAGGGGCGAGCACCGACCGTCATGGAGGATTTTCGTCGAGCTCCGCATCCTTTAACGCGTGTTGCACAGCACTTCTGCGCAATCTTCACGAGCTACTCAGTAGCCATGGCCGGACAGCAAGGTGAACTCAGGATTACATTTTTATACATCTTCATAGTCTTGGTTTTGTGATGAAATCAACTACCAAGATATAACGTGCTTGGATTTCATGAAGGTTTTTTGAATACCACTCTTATGATTCGTGCCTTGTGACGCTGGTACAACACATCATTTTGCGCCTATTGCTTCTCTGAAAATACAGACACGTTCATATGTGAAAATCTTTCTTTTAAATGCAACAACTCATGTTCGAGTACTATGGAAGATCGGGTTTGAATAAACACTATTGCTGGTTGGTTCTCTCTCTCTCTCTCAGAGATTAGAGACTTACCAGTTTACAGAAGCATCTCTGATGATTATTACCAAAAACAGCTGTAGTGATTTGTATCAGATTTAATGTTCTGATTTGTATCATTCAGGGTAGGCTGCAACTAGCAGCAATGTGATTTGTTTCCCCCACCCATCCACTCGTCTCGTCACTAGTAATCGAGGATCAGCATGCTGTGGTGAAGCATGGAACGTGGTACACTTTGAAAATGATTGTAACAGAGTATACGAAGTGAATGAGGAAAAACTAGGAAGCAGTAAGAAATCCGAGCAAAATAGGTAAGAAATAGCATGAAAATGAGCATATGAAACCATGGCGAACATTAGAAATAGGCAGAGTACTCAAGGAGGCATAGTTGAAGGAAGAAGGCTTGAAAGGTATAGAGGACGTAAAAATAATGTCACAGAAATTGAATTCTGGATCGAGGGAAAGGACCGGGAAAACCCCACTGACCTTTCATACCTAAAGCTCTGGCGAACCCTAACATCTGTCGCACCCACTTTGCCACAGCCTAACCATGGTGGCCTGTTGGGGGCGTTTATCTATTGAGGCTATTAATGTGTTTAAAGCTGGACTGATGAAACAAACAATGTAAACCAGAACTCTCATTCTAAAGTTTGAGAAGCAAGCATCTGAAATACAAAAGATGTAAAAAATGATTTGATTGATAACACCTGAAGAACTTGACATCCACGCATGAAATGCATACTTCTGGATATTTCATCATTTTCGTTGACTTACATCTTTGTTTCCTAAATGGAACTCATCCAATGTCCTTTTAGGGTTGGTGAATGAACCAGCTGAGTCATAATTCGTCTCGGTTGAGCTTATTCATGGGTTGTTCATGTTAAGTTTGTCAAATCATTCAGGCTGCACATGGACATGGTACATTCAACTTTTCTAGCCTAGTGAGAGCTCAATAAATGACACTTTTAAAACTTTTACCCAAACCATACCCATGCTAATTGTATTAGGCATTTAAGGTAATTTGAGGTCATTTTTCTCAACTTTTGCACAAAGGAAGCCTTTAGGTGAAAGAAAGGTAATTGTATTTAGGATATTCAAGGAAATCTTGCTTCCATCTTAGTTCACTTTTTTGAACATTTCAAACCAGGCTGTGGGATAGCGCTTGTCTCGTCCTTACAGAACGAGCAAGTAATGGAAGGTTGTCAAGTTCAAAAAACTCGTTTAGCAGCCTTACCTTTTGTCAACTTCTGTCTGGCTTCGTTCGAGGTCTTTTAAGGAAAAAAAGAGAACAAAAAATAACACTAACACTACTAAAAATTTCAAGATGCCAGCGATAAACGTATAATATCAAATTCAAGATCGAGATTAAGATGGAGAAAAGGCTCTCGCTCGACATTGATCTCTTTCACACATTATCTGCGCAACAACTTACAAGATTTAGGAGAGGTGTGCACTCTTGTTCTCTGTGAATTCAAGAAACTATTTCAGGCAAGCATGGAAACAACGGTTTATTCTCAAAAAGAAATGCCGGTAGAATGCGAGATGACGAGTCCCCGTTTTTCTCTATCTCCTGTGCTTTTTGAAAGTATTTAATGACCATGTGATTCAAGTTTGTACTCATAAGCACTAAAAGGAAGTAATTAAATAGATAGAGATAGAAGTCCTTAATTTTGGATTATTTCTTTCTTATGAAAACATATAAGTAACCTCTACAAAGTTCTTGATAGTATCAAATGCACTAATCATCAGGAAACCCAAAAACCTCTCCTTTCAACTCATCAAGTATGGCTGCCAATTCTTGCCTGCTTTTCTGCAAAGAGAAGGACAAAGATCAAAATCCAATACTGAAATGAAAGCTAAGAATTTCTATTCCAAGAGACTGGCGATCACCTTGAAAAGCAGATAACGATAACTGAACCATATTGTAAAGGAAAGACCGACAACTTCCATCACCTGTGGAAACTGTTTATATGAGAAATTATCAGATCAGTTTTGCATCTTTCATGGTACAAATAGAAGAACCTCACATAAAAGCCATGTCACACCGATATGGGTGTGGTGCGAAGGGAACAACATGGCAACTTAAAAAGTCGTGGGTACTGACATATGACCACATATGTGTACATTTTTATATTAATTTACAAAAAATCATAACATTTATGAAACTCAAAATAAAATTTAAAAGTCAGTTCTCATAAGCCATTCTTCATTAACAACTAAATGATTACTCAAACTTTGACAAAACGTAGCATTGCACGGAAACAGGAACGTACAGAGGACATTGGAAACTGCAAATCACCAAAAATTAGGAGACAAATGTATATGTATATATATATGTATGTATATATATATATATATAGAGAGAGAGAGAGAGAGAGTGATTGAATGCTGGCTACTCTATACATCATATTCAAAACCACCCTTTACTTTTGAGGGCACGAGTATAATAAAGTATCATTTATTTTCTTCACAACATGGATTACAAAAATTATGAGCATTGCTTTGGGGCGTTCCCGCCTAGCGACGTGCTGTAGAGCCCGAATGCAGTAAGAAGTAAGCAAGGGCCACTACATTTTCGCCCGAATGTAGTGAATCAATTGCAGAGAGGGTTCCCACATCATGGACGGGTGTGGGTAAAGAAGTTAGTCCCGCTACATTGCCGCCCGAATGTAGTGAAAAATTTTCAGAGAGGGTCTCCGCATTTTGATTATGGATGGATGCGGGGGGTAAGGAAGCTAGTCCTAGATAATAAGATTCGTATTGGTTCTTCGAATATCGGAACATTATCGGGTAAGCTAATGGAGGTGGTAGATACTATGATTCGGAGAAAGATTCATATTCTATGTTTACAAGAGACAAAATGGGTTGGAGAAAAAGCAAAGGAGATAGAGAGTACAGGTTTTAAATTATGGTACTCAGGTAAAGAAAAGGCCCGAAACGGAGTTGGTATTATCATAAATAAAGATTTAAAGGAGAGTGTAGTAGACATACAACAATATGGTGACCGAATCATGACATTGAAATTAGTGTTAGGAGTAGAGGTTTTGAATATAGTTTGTGCTTACGCACCCCAAGTAGGACTAGAAGATAGTATAAAGACAGTTTTTTGGGAAGAGTTAGATAAGGTGTTTCAAAAGATTCCACAAAGGGAGATGATTTGTTTAGGAGGAGATTTAAATGGACATGTCGGTAAAGAGGCATTAGGATATCAAGGGATTCATAAAAACTTTGGTTATGGGGATATAAACGAGGAAGGTAGGGAGATTTTAAATTTTGCTATGTCATTTGATCTCTTTATAGTCAATACAATCTTCAAAAAACGAGATGAACATTTAATTGCTTATAAGAGTGGCTTATCACAAACACAAATTGATTACTTTATTTGTAGAAAAAAAGATAGAGCGTGTTGTAAAGATTGTAAGGTAATTCCAGGAGAAAGCTTAACCACCCAACATCAACTTTTAGTTATGGATTTACAAATAAAAAAATGGACAAAGAAGAAAAGAGTGCATCGAGCTATTCGGACTAAATGGTGGAACCTCAAAAGTGAGAAAGAAGATATATTTAAACAAAAAGTCCTTCAAGGAGATGTTTGGAATTATGTTGGCACACCCTCTGATATGTGGAACAATATGGCTATACATATTAGGAAAGTGGCGAAAGATGTGTTAGGGGTATCTAAGGGAGGTGTACCGGCACAAAAAGAAGCTTGGTGGTGGAGTGAAGTAGTACAAAACAAAATCAAGGCAAAGAGGGCATGTTACAAATTACATTATGCTAAGAAAACTAGTGAAACTTTAGAAGCTTATAAGAAAGCAAAGAAGGAAGCAAAAAAGGCCGTTAGTGAAGCAAAAGCTAAGATTTGGGAGGACTTATATAAAAAACTCAACTCAAAAGAGGGTGAAAGAGACATTTTTAGGATACCTAGGGCTAGAGATAAGAAAACTAAAGATCTTAATTATGTTATATGCATAAAAGACGAGGATGAAAAAATTCTAGTGGCAAATGATGATATAAGAAATAGATGGAAAAACTATTTTTATAATCTTTTTAATGAAAATAAAGATGTTAGTATTAGTTTAGGAGATTTAGCTAAGTCAGAAAAGTATATAAACCATAATTTCTACCGACGTATTCAAAAGAATGAAGTCAAAGAGGCTCTTAAACATATGAAGAGTGGTAAATCGGTAGGACCAGATAATATTCTTATAGAAGTTTGGAAAATACTAGGAGAAATAGGAATCACTTGGCTCACAAGACTATTTAATGAAATATGGAAAAACCAAAAGATGCCCGAGGAATGGAGAGCAAGTACACTTATACCCATATATAAAAACAAGGGAGACATTCAAAATTGTGCGAATTATCGAGGTATCAAGTTAATGAGTCATACTATGAAATTATGGGAAAGAATTATTGAACGTAGGTTAAGACAAGTATCAAGTACAACAGAGAACCAATTTGGATTTATGCCTGGTAGATCTACTATTGAAGCGATTCACCTTTTGAGACGTCTTATGGAACATTTTAGAGCAAAAAAAAAAAGACCTTCACATGATATTTATTGATCTAGAAAAAGCTTATGATAGGGTACCGAGGGAGGTTCTTTGGAGAACTTTGGAAAAAAGAGGTATCCCATTGACATATATTAACCTTATAAGAGACATGTATGATGGTGCAAAAACATGTGTGAGGACTCATGAAGGAACGACAGACTTCTTTGAAGTTAATATTGGGTTACATCAAGGATCAACTTTAAGTCCATACTTATTTATAATGGTGATGGATGAGTTAACAAAACATATTCAAGATGAAGTACCTTGGTGTATGTTATTTGCAGAGATGACATTGTCTTAGTGGAGGAGTCTAAGGAAAAAGTTAATAGAAAATTGGAACTATGGAGAGAAACATTAGAAAACAAAGGCCTCCGACTTAGTAGAACAAAGACAGAATATATGGAATGTAAGTTTGATCATTTGGCTACTTCAGAGGACATAGAAATTAAAATTGGCACACATTGCATTCCCCAAAAGGAAAGTTTTAAATACCTAGGGTCAATTTTTCAAAGTGATGGAAGAATTGATGGAGATGTTACACATAGAATTAATGCTGGTTGGTTAAAATGGAGAGGAGCATCAGGTATTCTTTGTGACAAGAAGATACCATTAAAATTAAAAGGTAAATATTATAGAGCAGCAGTTAGGCCTGCCATGTTTTATGGTTCTGAGTGTTGGGCGGTTAATCATCAACATGTACAAAAGATGTCTGTGACAGAAATGAAGATGTTGAGATGGATGAGTGGTCATACAAGAAAAGACCGTATACATAATGAGGTTATTAGAAACAAATTAGGAGTGGCACCAATAGAGGATAAAATGAGAGAACATCGTTTAAGATGGTTTGGACATATAGAAAGAAGATCAAAAGAAGAACCTGTAAGAAGGTTAGAAAACCTAAAATTGGAAAGTATTAAAAGAGGTAGAGGACGACCACAAAAGTGTTGGAAAGAAACAATAAAGAATGATCTAGCTTATTGGGAGTTAACTGCTAACATGGCACACGATAGAGATCTGTGGAAACAAAGAATCCATGTAGCCGACCCCGTCTAGTATGGGAAAAGGCTTAGTTGTTGTTGTTGTTGTTATTTTCTTCACAACACCCTTATAACCTTTTACATGATACTTATGCTCCCAAAAGTAAGGATTTTCAATGACAAAGCATTGTAAGACGGCTCGAACCCACAAATTCCGCCTATATATATAAAGTGTCTCTAAGATTTGAATCGAAGTCTTCCCTTGTACCAAAAAGGCATTGAAATCAACTAAGTTAAGTTACTAGATGCAATATGAGATGATCTTTCAAATATAATATCTTCAGTTCAGCCAAAATTATACAGGGCATTTCACATGCGCTTCATACTGCATCTCGATGCCCGTGTCATTCCAAAACGGGAAACGGCCATTTCCATGCATCACAGACTAGCCGTAGCCAATACTGTATCCACACCCACACCTGTGCCTTATCCACACCTAATAGGATACTGAGTATCTTATGTAACATGAGAAGAGCATCATACCACAGGGATGGAATCTAGCGCACCCACAATGATTGATGAAAACCAGAGAGCCACAAAAGCACCAGTACCGTATAACAAGATGGCATACGATTCCTCTGAGCCCAACTGCACACAATACAAAACAAACTAAGAATGCAAGCATGAACCCATGATCCATTACCAAGCTCCAAATTAATTATGCCAAAGAAAGTGCTAAAAAATGAAAATCATACAAGGGAAAAGCACCAATTCCATTTTAGCATTCATACACCATTGAGATTATACAATCCCCCCTTTCAGTTCATCTGCACGTATGCCACTTCCCATTATTATTCCCTCATCCGTAAAAAACAGACGAAGATGACCAGAAAATACAACAGTGAAGATATAGTGATGTGAGTCGGAACAGAGTTGGGGAAAATTGGCAGGACGTGAAAAGATAGGCATGGCCTGAGACAGGTACGTTTCGGTCAACGTCCAAAATTACAGTGAACATGACCCAAAGTAACAGGAGACAGCAATATGACCAAAGTTTGTGATAGATGGATGGTATCCTACCTTGTGAAGAGAGAGGGAGGGGATTTTGTTCAATTGGTAACTGATGATTTGTTTTCTGAAACCTCGAGTTTTCTAATTGGATCAAATGGTGTTAAACTCTCTCTCTCTCTCTCTCTCTCTCTCTCTCTCTCTCTCTCTTCTCTCTCTCTCTCATATATATATATATATATATATATATATATATATATATATATATGTTGCATTGTAGACCCCATGTGGGATCCAAATGTAGATCTTCACTTCAAATTTGGACCTAGCCCCAGACCGACCTGGCCGTGAGTATGTTGTTACTTGTTTCCCTTACCGTTATGCACCAGGTCCGGCATCAGCTTGGAAAAAATTTGTCTAAATATCTCGTGATGGACGTTGTATATGTGGATCTCAAGATGTGAGAGTAAGAAAGTGGGTGCAAGCGTTTTCAGTTTAAGGTGAAGAATGATTGGTTAACCTTCAGTGGGAGCTTGTCCAGTAATTCATTTTGTTGCACATCTTTATCTAATGAAGGTTCTTCAATAGCTGATGTCTCTTCAGGGTCCTTCACAACATGCCCCGAGATGCCAGGCGAAGATTCTTCTGAAGTTGTGAAACTTGAAATAGGAGTTGCACGAAAGCGTATGCCTACATATGAAAAGGGAACAAAATTAGTAAAAAAATGGAGCCAATAACAATTTCGTATATCAATCTATCTCTGATTTGTTCATTCCTATGAAAAGTAACAAAACAAAGAATAGGTCTTCCAAATAGGGTGTTAACTGTTACGCCATCCTCAATTCTCCTCAGAAACAAGAACAGTTATACAGGAAAAAGAAAGGAAAAGGTTGAATAAGGAAGATGAAGCTGGCTGTGATCAAGAAACCACCAGTTTTGCTTGTGGCTCTGGAATGGCTGGCTTCTCAATCTGTCCCAGGAATTACTTTGATTTCACATAGCGTATGCCGAATACACTTAGTTTGGTCAAACAGCATGAATCTGTTTGAAGTTGACTCGCTACTTACCAGAGAAGCCTATGAATGCAATCAAACTTCAAGCAGATTTGTTCAATACAATAAGATTTTCTCCGGGAAACGATCGGACAGGAAACACAACAACTAAACCGTAAAAAGTATTATATGAACATGAATCACAATCTAACCCATTCTATGGCACTGCGATTGCATCTAACATCATTTTTATTTGCATTATGCAACTGAGTCTGTAAAGAAGATAAAGGGTGATGAAGTAAGTGAGTTTTATCACCATCAACTATTTTAAGAAAAGTATATGCATACCCTACAGTGTCAAAAACACCCATTACACCGAATGCTCACAATCCTAATAGCTTCACTTGCGATTCAGCGATAAAATAACAAACGGTTGATTACAAAAGTAACGAATCAATCATTGAACCCATCAATAGCAATACTTACTTGATTCAGTTTGCATAAATACTGGCAGGAGCTAAAACATGATCATGGGGTAGCTAAAAACTAATAACAATAATACGCCACAAAAGCACACACAAGGGAAGGCATCGTCTCACAGATTCATTGCGACCACCTTTAAGAATCAAGGCTCCAAACAAACAAATGAACATAAAAAATAAAATCCCTCGATTATCTCACTCAAGTGAATCGGTTTCGAGAGCATTCCGCCACTTTTCAGCGACTTGAACTTTCCACCCGAGCATCGAGAGATAGAAAGAAGGATACCTAGTAAGAGAGTGGATGGTCTGGTAAGAGGGTCATTGCTGAAAGGTTTGGTGAGGAAGGAGGCGTTGAGGGGAGGAAGAAATCGAGCGGTGCAAGTTGGGGATGAGAAGAAGCAAGGAGCGGCAGCGGCAATCTCCATTACTCCACTTGCACAAGAGAGAGAGAGAGAGAGAGAGAGAGAGAGAGAGAAACGAAATTGATTCCCTCCAAAAAGAAAACCCCTGCTTATTGTTGCCTCACCACTGGCGGTCCGTCGATTCCCAACTCCCGTCTAGATTCACGACGAAAGCGGGGTTTTTGTTTTTTCTTCCATTCGGTTACAAGGGGGAGGCCGAAGCCCAACACATGAACACGCATGCACCCCCAAGGAGTCGAACTCCCCACCAGCAGCAGGGGCCCCGGCCGGTTGAGAAGAGGCTCTGGGTGCTGTACGTTATTTTGCATATAAACAAGAAAACGAACAATTACGAGGGGGCTTCTAAAATCCATGCCTCCATTTCCTGGAATTTTCCCTCTTTCTTAATCTTTGAAATTGTTCAGGGAAAGCCACTGGCTCTAAATTATTGTGGTATTTTTACTTTAAGGACTCAACCAACCTTCGCATTTTAGATTAAACATGATCATTTGGAACCAGCCCCGTGGTTTCAACTGGAAGAGAACCGAGTTAGGAATCAGCTCAAACCGCAACCGGTCAAATTCGTCTCTTCAACTCAGGACCATCTGGTTCAGTTCCAGTTCCATTTTCATGTTTCCAGTATTGCAAGAAGGTTGATAAATGGTTAGTTCTTAGCAATGCTAATGCATGTCAAAATTAGCCCTCGAAGTTGAAACACCCAACTCTGTCAAGGTCCTAGATCCTACCTAAGATCCAATGGTTAATTAAGATCTAAGGAACTACCCTCATCACTAATTATAAAATAAAGAATTTAACATGAGACATGTTTTCTTATTCAATAAAATCAATTTAGATGGTTTGGATATGTGAAAAGGTGACCAAAGCAAATCTTTGTAAGAAAGTGTGAGAAGCTAGATGATGATGTTAAAAGAGAGAATACTAGAAAGCTGTTGGAAGGAAACAATTAACTATTCACATAACACGGGACCAAATTTTATAGAAACAAACGATCTTTGTAACCAATCTCATCTAATATATCTATGTTGTTGATATTTGTGTGTGCATATGTATAAAGTATGACAGAGTGTATGTACAATAGACTAACAAAAAATATTCAAAGAATGCTGCCCACCTATCCATATGCTTGTTTTTCTAAGCTAAGTAAAGCCGGACTATACCATAGATGAATAAAAGGCAAATGGGTGTGGTAGAGTTGAGAGCAATAAAGGTGAGTGCATCCACACCACCCAGGGAACCCAAACACTCTACTCCAGATAATGAGTTCCTCAAGACCCTATCCTACACTTGGAATCGAGATATATCTGTGCCAATTTTAAATTCCAAATAGGGATGTTGACAACCATGGAAGCATCAAATCTTTTGGTGCGGTATTGCTCACAACCTCACAGGTCGAAGCGGAGAATCTCAACTTGAAGGTTCTTTCAAAGTCAGACCATCAACCAGGGAGTGGTGGCTTCTTCTGTTGATGTTCGCAGTCATCGATCACACATTCTGAACTTTTGATTCACTGGATTGCTTCATCCCTCTTCAAAGAATTACTTCCATGGAGGAATCAACAACAGATTTGGCTACAGAATAAGATCCGATGGGTGCTCCTCATTCTTTGTGCTTACAATGCACCAGTAAACCGACAAGAGACCTTGACACTGCTCCGTCTTCAGCGTATGCTTACTCACGTATGGCCAGCCATCTTAGAAGGCAAAGTTGAAGGGTTCAATCTGTTGGAAAACATTGAAGCCAGCCAAATGTTTCCTCGAGTCAAACAACTAGAGCATGCCAATCGTATCTTCAAAGTCTTTTCACAATGTTAATGACAGGGAATGTGCCCCCATAGGGGATGTTTGATTAGGAGACCTAGGAGTACAGAACTAAATTACAGTTCCAGTTCCCCTCATATTGGCACACAGTGAGGCCGAGCAGCGGCCCATGCTTAGGGGTGGGCCATTGGAACTAGACCAGCAGTTTCAGTTCCATAGTCCCAACCTCCTAATCAAACACCTCCTAAGGACCTCTGGCTGCTAGGCGGTGGGCCTCTAGCTACCTCCTATGCAAGCCAATACACTGCATAGGTCCTGAGGGCGATACGCAGTCCCAGCATTCGAGAATTTGTTGGAGTTACAGATCCATAAGACCATTACACGAGCTACATATGAATGGTACACCACAATCTTCACTGTGCTTAAAAGGCCTTTCACATGCTGATCTTTATCATGACATTCAATTGCGCAGAAGCAACTGGATGAAGCTTAAAAGAAAAGGCATGTCATAACACTCATTTCCTTTGCAAACAGGAGATGAACTTTCATATCATACATATAGCTCACAAATATGTCTCCATAACACACTTGGTTTGTGATTTTAAGCATTGTTCCTACATTCTGATCACCTTACATATCAATAAGATTCTCGCTTGCATTTGTGGACCATCAAGAATCTTTGGTGCTGTTCTTGATCCACTCCAAATACTGGATATTTCCTCCTTGGATAGGCAGTGCGATGACTTCAGGGACACTACAAAAAGATAATTCTTTATGCTGAATGTGGTCAGAGTTACAATAAGCCTACGATGCAATGGAAAAGGGAAGTATGGAAAGGAATATAAAATTTCCTCCACATGAGACTCGGGCTTACTCGTACTCATGATTGGCTTTAATGTGCTGTGTCAAAGCATCCAATAGCGATTCCCTGGTCTTGATTATCAGCAATTCTTCTGCATCACTTTGAATCTGCAATAAATTGTTATTCGAAGGTACCTAAAAGTAGAAACAAATAGGCAAAAGCAGTTTCCTGTTTTATATAGATCAACGTTCGACTGAATCATATGTTTAATGAATCCGAAGATGATGGCTATTGTTGTGTTTGTTGTGCTAGTAAATGCAAATATTTGGAAAGGCATAACGTTGACAAACCATGCAAGCATTGTATATGTCTACACACATTTTCGCGTACATATGATTGTACATGGTAGAAAAGAAGACTCTCCAACATGAAGTTTATATTTTAAGTAATAAAGGAATACAGGTATTGAGAGGCTTTACCTGACCCTGCCACCAATACACCGACTCTATGCCTGCTCATCAGAACTAGAAAGGTAAGTTTCTGAATGATGGCCATAATAATAAACAACAAAGAAATGTCACGTAATGCATCTGATACTCGGTCAACCCAAGATGTGGCATCATATTCGCATAGCAGGAGGATCGGTTCATACAACTCTAGAAATCTAATCTTATTTAATATTTGACTCAGATGTGCCTCTTCAAGCTATTTTGACCAAAAATTGTTTCTTTTTAGTGTTCAACATCAGTTAAATACGGGCCATTGATTGCCATTTACAGAACAGCAGTACAGTATCATGTCCTTAGCCAAAGGCATGCATATTATTTTATTGATTTCGGACATGCTCCTCTTCACTAAAAAAATAGGAATAAAAAGTCGTAATCATATATCAAATTGTTTCAGAGAACAGTAGAGAAGGAGAGAGAGCAGTTCATGGGTGCTCATATTGCAGCTGAATTAGAAAAGCAAAGGTCTAGAAAGACTAAATTGTTTCACGTCACTGGACAGGACTAATTTTCCGTACAGCATAGGGCATGCCTGCAAGAGATTAAGGTTGAGATCTGGAAAGACTAACTTATTTCATAAATCATTGGACTAATTTTAATGCAGAAAGGGTGCACCCATTGCGAGGTTAAGACTAAGATTGGAAAAGACTGATTCAATGCGCAAGTGATGGACAGGACTTTTATCCTAGTGCGGAAGACCTTCATGAGAGGAGTGGTACTTAAAATGATCTACAGAATGTACTCGGTGGCAGATCAAAGAGGAACTAGTCACCATACAGCATCATATTTGAGAACCAAAACAGATTCCTATAATAAATACTATGCTAATAAATCTACATGGTGTTAAAGAATATGACATCTCCACATCATTTTAAGTCTTACACTGATTTATCTTGGAAACATTTTCTGCTCTTAACTTCCATATTTGGGTATCCAGAAATATCTGAACCCTTCGTGAAACCCTCTATACGGTGATGGACATACAAGGGGAAGAAACAACCCTTGTGTAAATTAAGCTAATCACTTAGGTTTACAGCTTTAGACAACTTCTGTTCTGGATCTATTTTAGATAGACGATGTATTTGCCATCCAAACATATCAACGTAGCATGATAATAAGGCAATCATGTTTTCCAAGTAGAATGCAGCAAACTGAATGTAAGATTGAGAAGTACCCTTGGATCTTTCATACACTCAAACTGAAAAATAGGTTTACCACGTAATGAATCACATTCAGGTATAACTAGCTTCAAACAAATTTTCCAAAAAAACTTATTGTGAAGCCATGGAAAAACTCCACTACCATAGGCATATCATAGCAATGTAAAAGGTAGTTTACCTCTCCATTAACAAATATCGCTGTGTTAGAATTGACAACAGGGTCTGGCATTCAGGCCAGGTACCCAACGAAAAAGTTTAGGATTTAAAATACATGCCTGGAACAAGATTAACACATGCAGCAAGCTTTTCTTTTACTATGCTCTCAGCCAATTTCTTCCCTGCATCCAGACAATGCAAAGTTCCAAGTTGAGGATAAAATTAAATCGTACTTTTAAAGCATGACTCATAAAGGATAAGACAAATCATAAACTAATTGAGATAAGCATCCACTGCCATATGAATACCTTCCTGGAGCTGAATCTAGGGCACCGTTACTTTGATGAAAACATCATAAACGCTCATATGGAGTAACATGTTCTTCGTCATACTATGCCCCTCTAACCAATCTCATATGGACATGGTTATAACATGCATGTTTGTCATTTTCATGAGGAAAAAGATGCAGGCATACACTTTGTGTGCACACTTGTAGGAAAAAAGCACGTGCTGCAGTTTTGCAAGAAACAATCAACACAAAGAGCAATGCATTTTTGCACTTGTCCAAGTTTAGGTCACCAAACATATTACGTAGTAAGTGAAATATATGACCCTACTAATCAGCCTGACCGAGCCCATAACCAAAAGGAAGTCATCAGTGGCTTCCCCGATTAAAAAGATAAGAAGTCATTTATTTAAAGGCCATACACCATGACTACAATGTTTAGTGTTACAAACTAGTGTTATAAGCCATGCCATGTGAATGCCATGCAGTGCTGACTGCTGACACAGAATATATTGCCTGCATTTACATCAAATGCACAATGTAAACTCTTGTAATATTTTTCTGAAGAGATGCTTCACTTTTCTGAAGCATGTAAAGAGAGTGCTTCTCCTACTGTCCTACATATTCTAAGGGCATTTTAGAGTTTCAAAAATTCCTTCTATCAGAAAAATGAGGCTAGGCAAAATACGAGAGGTAATCTCTAATATTCTAATCAAGGTTGGAGTATGAGAATGAGATGGTCCTTTAATTGTAGATACAGTGTCACAGGGTGACCTTAAGTTTCCAATTAACAGTTTATGTACTATAATCAAACTGCTCCAACTTTTGAATCCAGAACCCATTTTTTATTTTCAACTAACATGATCCACCACAATGTTATAAATATTGTATTGTATCATATAGATACTATTGTATATCCATACCGGGTATGATCCAGGTATCTGCATCATTGGGATTCATTTATCATTATGCATCGTGCATATGACACTGTATCATGGCGATACGCAATGTACCATACCCTTATCATATAAGTACCGTACAATGTTTTTAAATAACATATAAAAGATTTCTGTTACACTAATGTACCAGCAGGCAACTATAGGTACTACAAAGCGTTATGTAACTTATGTTAGGTCCTGTACCTACAGTAGGACAAGTTAGGTTGTTCAATAGCAGTGGGGTGTACAGTTGCTGCAGCTAGGTTCTCTAGGCCTGTTTTGCGGTAGCAGTATCATACTACCTATTTATATAATACAGGCATGATCAATCAAATGTAGCCTAATATATAACATAAAGTAATTTTTAACAAGAAAAGGTAAAACAGTAATGATTTTTGAATTATTTTCTTTAATTAAATAAAACAAATCCTATGATACAACGTGACTATATTGTATCGGTCCCCATCCAATACGGATCCTGTATGATATTTACAACATTGATCCACCATGTCAATGAATAGTTCATGAACTGATTCCTACACTTTGCCCATCTTTATGTCATTTATCAGGAAACCTCATTATACCACTATCACCACCAAGGTCTTTCCAGTGAGATCCATAACAATGAAGGGTTCCTGGATGATTAGTTACAGCTTTAGAAATGAAGAAATGTACATCAATACAGAATGTAGTAATAACGCCAATTTACTCTTAATTGAATCAACATGGTCCATGGTCCTAATATGACAGCCAAATGTTAATACATCTTTGAATGATGTTACCTTGTAGTCTATCAAAGTGATATTCTAAAAATTTGATGTAGCTTGTCTTTTAACTGTGTTCTCATTTTTCAGGGCTTTAACGTCCATCTGCAACTTGACCCTGCCCAAATGAATATAACTTATTGTTTCCCCATTATTAACAATGTTTCTTTTGAGGGACCCATGTGTCATACGTAAAGGTGCAAGATCCAGTATAACAGTCACAGTTTCTATACAACTATCAAAGTTTAGTGTAGGTACAAATGCAAAAGATAGAAATTTCTGAAGACATGTACACCAGCATCAACATTTAAATACATAAAGCATGTAAAAGTACAGTGATTGTGCCAATTTTTACAGCTTCCAGAATGATCTAAACCTTAAACTATAGACTGTCAACTGAAAACCACAAGTGTAAATCATGTCAAAGGAATATAACAGATGAGCAATGATGACCAAATACATGTCGTTTATGGTAATCACTTTCATTTTTGAAGCATAAATTGGAATTCTAAGAAGGATACTTTAAATTGAAGGCTGCATATATTTCCTAAATTTGGCTGAATAAACGTGGCTCATTGTATTTGCAGCTGGAATTTCCTTAAAACTTGATGACTTCCAGAAGTTCGTCAGATGTGTTTTGCCTTCAATAAAGTTCTTCAGGAAGATGGTCATAAATAAGTGAAACTTGAACGGGGTTGCTGAGCTTGTTTACAACTCAAGCGGTACTAAATGTATCCACTTAACTGAGGTACAACCAAGTTCCAGTAAACCACGGCAATAAAACTGAAAATGTGAAACTTCAAATTTATTTACCTTTTCCTGATTTGGTTTAGTATAAAAGGGTTGTTAATTTATAGGCGACGCTTGATCTTAGCTAGGGGATTCGAGCTTTGCTGCAAGCACCACTACGATTGACCACGCGAATCTTGAGCCACTCACAGAACATTTGATGCGCATGCGGCATGCCTAATGAATATGTTAAATGCACTCCTTGATTTCGCTGTTTCAGCATTATATCATCTAATCTAATCTATTGGCAGACAAATAAGATCAAGAAACATACAGGACAACGCCTTAAGATCAAACGAGCACATGGAGTATGTGCAACAACATCTCTGCAACTACTGGCAGCAGCAATAAAACCAATACAACCAAATTTGCGCCTTCATCAAGTAATACAACCTACCTGCTTCTTTATTCGGAACGGTGACATAAACGACGATACTCGGCACCACGTTGGCGTTTCCTTCCATTCCTGAAGAGTGAAGCCCCTTCACAGACGTCCGGCTTGCGAAATTCGGCCTTAAAACACGATCCAGTTGAAAAAAAACCAGCAATCAATTTCCACCATCTTTTCATAAAAACCATGGAAAGAAAAAGAGATGAACTATAATAACCCGTTCTCGGGGTCGACCAAGGATAAAGGATCGAAACCAATTTCGCCAATAGGAAAAGCAATCAAGAAAGGAGACGCTCTACGAGAAACTATCTATCACAAAATCAACACATACCACAAATAGAAAATTGAACGATAGGAGAGAGACAGAAAATTGAGGGATAAGAGAGAGACGATAGATCGAAAAAAGAATCAAGAAAAGGAGACGGGCTATGAGAAACCATCAATCACAAAATGGCCACACTTATTAGAGGAGATCACAAAACAGAAAAGTGAGAGGGAGAGGGAGGAATCGAGAAAGCAGAAGATCAAGAGAAACCATCGAAGGGAGACGGTCTATGAGCAAAAATCTAACCAAAAATCACCGCATTTGGTTCAAGAACATCACAAAAAAACAAGATAAAAGATACCCGAAACCATTCAAGGAGAGAGAGAGAGAGAGAGAGAGAGAGAGAGAGAGAGAGAGAGAGAGAGAGAGAGAGAGAGAACCTTAGAAGAGGGAGGAGTGAGTGAGATTGGGCGCACCCCGTTTTGAAGGGGAAGGAGGCGAGGCCGACACCCAAGCTGAAGCTCGTCAAAAGCCAGAAGGCCGGAACGGCCAGCGGGAATCGACGTTGGCAAAGAAAGGAAGGCCTCGAAATGGCCGGCGCCTTACAACCCCTGAATAAGGTCATCGCCATTCATCTGCGAATATATGATGATGCAGCTGAAAAGAGAAACAACGGGAATCTGCTCTGCGTAAGCACACCGCCACCATCGTCACCAAATCTTAGTCAATAAGCACGATCTAGACTCCGGGAACCAGGAACCGAAACCGAAATCGAAACCAGGGTTTGCTTTGACTCCTAAACAGCAAAAAAAAACGTAAAAATATATTTAAAACAAAAGGTCCAAACCTACTTTTGAACCGTTGGTTCCGTACTGGTTTGAGATCCGATTCAACTGGTTTTGATTCCACTCCCAATCCGGTTCAGTTCCGGAAACTACCGGTCCGGTTGTGAATCCGTCATGTTTACTACCATGGTTAATGTATTGCGTCTTTCAGTGACAAGTGCAAGTGAGCCGTTCACTCATGAGCTACTCAAGCTTGGCCCAAGGAAAACTCGAACTTAAATCCATCTTTTTGAGTTCAAGCTGATCAATACCATTGGCTCAAGCAGCCCAAGAGCCTAATTGAGCTTTATAGTATAATTATAAGAATTATTTATATTTTAAAGATTTTGTGTATTTGAGATATTTCACGAGCTTAATTGAGCTCAATCTCTATCTGAGCTTAATCGAGTCAACCTCCAATATCCGGAGTTCAAACGAGCCAAGCGAGCAGAACTCTCAAGTCGTTCGACCATAACTTGAGCTCAAACTTAAGCATGAAGATGGAAGCTTGTCCGAGCTCGAGCCAAGCATCTTATTAACGAGTCATGTCGAGTTCGTTTCTACTCAAACTCGTCTCGGCTTGATGACACACCCCTAAGTCGAATGTCAGTTTATACGTATCATTATGGTTGTCCCTAAACCTCTTCTCCTTTGATTTTGAAATGGTCTTTGATCCAGTCTCGATGAGCATGGACATTATTCTTTCTAGCTACTTCAGATTATATGTCTGCTGATCATCTCTTTTGGAAAGATTCTCACTCGACGTCTCGGTTTTTCGATGGTCAAGCATTTAAATACTAAATGATGTTGCATTTCAACCCATTCAGAAGGTTTTGCCTTTTTATACTAATATGACACAAGATCTAGAACAAGAACAGATTTACTTAATGAAGTTCTCGTTGAGCACTCAATTACCACACTGAGTGAAAGCATGATTTTATCTGGTTGGCGAGGATTTTAATGGCGTCCTTTAATTAAGAACTACTGCTGTGAAACTGTGGAAGTCTTTTAGACCTATCAGAAGGCCGAACACCCACGATCAGTTAAATAGAGTCCGTCCGTCTCGAAGATCCCACGGTGGTGCACAACAGATAGAGACGGTGGGGAAGGGCAGGATACCTCCTGCCCTCACCACATTTACGTCTAAAGCTAAGCATGCACGCACGCAAACATGAGAGGTGCCCAGCAGATTTAATACCAATAACTCTCTCTCTCTCTGTGTGTGTGTGTGTGTGTGCAAGGGAAGGAAAGGAAAAAGGAACCAATGGTGAAGTTGAAGCCGATGCTAAGTTGGTTCTTAATTCTTTTTCTTCTCTCTTTTGCGGCCAACATCTCTACAGCAATGATAGTGGAAGAAGAGAACAAGAACATGACAAAAGGTGGTGAGGAGGAGGAACGAGCTGGGTGGCCATCGTCCTTCCGAAGAGAGAGGTTGCTCGGCGAAACAGACGAATACATCAGCTACATTGCTCTTCTAGCCGACCGTGTACCATGCCCGCCGGGCTCCGGCCGGTCTTACTACACCATCAACTGCTACCAAGCAAGGGGCCAGGTCCGTCCTTACGACAGAGGGTGCTCCGCCATCACCCTCTGCACAAGATACAGCGTTTGATCATGAAATAGCCTGCCTTTCCTTATATTAGTTGTTCTTGGTGCTATCGATTGATCTTCCCATTGGCCATTCGTAACACCATGTATATGGCATTCGGAAGAATGTATATTCCGCAAGAATTTGCGTGTTTTGGATTGATCTTATTCCGCAGCTGAAAATTTTCACATGATAGCCGGCTATCGAGGGCTTATAATTAAGATAAACTCTGTGATCTGTTTATTGAGCGTCGGCAGCTTGGTAAGATCTTCTTTCTTCCTCCTTTTCTCCTTTGTTTTACTTATTTGCTTTTAGTTTAAAACTTCTACCTTATGGTTAATTCGAGAATATATGTTGCCAAGATGTTAATGGCCATGAATGAGTTGTTGCTATCATGATTATGGCCTTGTCGGCCGACGTTTGGCTGATCATGATCTAGCAATAGAACTGGGATCTTTGGTGGATTTTTAAGTCTGATTTTTTGGAGGTTCAGTGATTTTTCTGGTGTCTTTTTGAAATTTCACCAATCCATGCATCAATGTTTTTCTTATTTTAGCAAATTTTGTTAGGTATTTTTGAAATTAAAAAAGAAGTTTAAGCTCCATTGCATGAAATACAGCGACATCTAACCCTGTACACCACCGTAGTGCATCACAGCTGCTTCTCATCTAGACATGGCCGGTGTCCAACTGGTTCGGCGGTTTCAATCAGAACAGAATCGAACCAAGAACCGGTTGAACCCAAAACCGAATATTAAAATCTACAACTTTTTTTAACCCCGGATATCAAAAGCATATGGCTTGGTTCGGAACCAGACACAAATTGAACCGTCACCAAACCAAGCTGAAAATGGCCAAGAGCCAGAACTAGAGACGCCGCCAAACTAAATCCTAGACCATAAGCGAACCAGGGACCAGCAGTTCGAACTGAAACCTAATCAGACTGGAACCAGCTAAATCAGACGCAGAGCCTTAATGAAATCAGGACAACCCCACCGGAGGTTTAAACCGCCGCTTCAGCCCATTTTTTCGAAAATTTGTATAGTTTTCATGATTCTAGTTGGTTATGGACTTGAACTGCTATTGATGGAACTGAACAAGGTGTTATTCGAACCACAGCCAGTAGCTCTGAACTAAGATCAGAACCAAAACCGACCTGCTCTGGTTCATGGTTCTGGGAGAACCGGAACTGGACAATTCCCTGTTTAGTTCCACCCGTCCTTCAGCACCAAAGGTCTCCTCGTCTCAATGTTACTATGGCATCCCCAACAAACTCCTACGCAGAGCTCATTGTAGGAGTTCTGCTTTGTTCTCAACGAAGATCCACGGCACGGTGCTCTAGCGCGATTGCTGTTATTGGGGAGTTCGACTTCCAGAGGGTGCATGTGTGTGTGTTAGGCTTCGGCCTCCTCTTTGCAACATTAACCAAATAAACCAGACCCGAGTCTCAATCCAATGGAAGGTTTCAAAAAAGGAGTGAAATAATCCGATTTAGGAACTTAAAGAGCAATTTTCAGCCAAATCATAACCTCAAAGTACTTTAGAGTGGACAAATATTAGACATAAATAATATTAACTGAGATATGCAATATCTGCCAATTTCAAACACAACATTAAACCCAAAATGAATATGTGTACCCAAAGTGACACATTCAATACCCAACATGTCCCTGTTCATGTCAACCCAAAGTGACACACAAGACCCGAAAGCCCTTGTTCATGCTCACCAAAAGTGGCACACAAAGAACTCGAGTTGTCTTCGGGTTTCATGTTTGCTTCTTTGGCTTCTCTACTTGATTAATGATAGTTCAACTTACAAATAGCACAAGAACTCGATAAAGAGGCCAACACTGATCCTATTGTTTGTCAACACTTCCATGCAGCGTTCACTTCGATTAATCTAACACAACTCTTTGATTAATCAAGCACAAGATTACTCCTAGACCTGTTTGGTTTTGGGTAAACCGTGGGACCACCAGTTCCAAACTGGTGGTTCTGGTCTACCAAAACCAAACAGCCCCCCTTCTGCGTCCAGTTATGGTTTCGGTTCTACCAATTTCACTCCAGTTCCGGTTTGGTTTCAGTTTTATTTGAAGAGAGACGCCTCCTGTGGCGTCAACTACACTTTAGAAGAAAGTGAGGGAGGCCCAAAAGTATTGAAAGGGAGCCTGATTTAATGTCTTTCGAGTTAATACTAATATTTATATGACATATAGAACTATAATTCTAAAGACTCATGCTCTTAGAATTCACTCTTGTAATTATGGATGTAAATGATTTGAATTAAGATCCAAATCCAACTACATCTGATTTGAATTATTCAGATTCAATAAGAAAACAGACTATCATGGAATTCAAAATTTGCTTCGAACTTCTGCATCTGACTTCGGGTTCAGACAATCCAACAGACACTAATTATAAATCTGACTAGCTAAGAAGATCTGGATTCAGTACCGGTTCACTCTTTGATCTGACTCAGAAATGAGATTGTAACCTGAGTTCCAGCAGTTCGTCGATGTTGCCTTCATTGCTTGCTTGTTCATTAAACAGAGTGCGCATTTTCGATTTTTCGTATTCGTTGAAGGTGATCCAAACCCAAAGATACCTTCAATTTCTGAAGTACTCTAAGTGACATTAGGTATACACACACATAATGTTTGAATTTGGATCCAGGATACCTCATACACTTCCTACTCAACAGATTTTCCAACGTAGCAAGCAGAACAACAATATCATGTTTGAATTCATGAACGATGGCCGGATAGGCAGTGCACGACCATCCGATGATCCACAAGACCTGCAAAGCAAACATAGGACCAAGTGTCCCAGACTCCGATTCGCCATTTTACACTGTCTACAGCCAAAGATGGGGACACCAATGCATGTCTACCATCAACCTCTAACTTGGATGTGAACCTTGTTGCTCACTTATTCAAACACACACAAAGAATGACACAGCATGACAAGTTAATTGGACTCTTAGATAAGATAATGGCTAGATTCATGAGAGTTGGGTTACTGTTTATGTTAGTACCATAAATGGGGGTAAAAATAATACATACATACATATATATATATATATATATATATATATATAAAGAATACACACACACACATATATATATACATATATATAAAGAATATGACAAGAACCATAAATGGGGGTTAAAATAAGAAAATGAATACATTAAACTGGCTTGGTAAGTGTTAGTCAATGGTTGGTAAATGTAATAATAAGCCATAATCAGAAGCTACATGCAGGTCGAGCCATGCAGTGATAGCATCATTGGGAATCAATGATGCAACTGTCTCTGATGGTTTTTACATTTTAGTATTTTTTTTCTCTTATGGTTAAAAAAAAACTGTTGACAAGGGTTTGGTGCACTTGCAGCTGGTGTTAAAAGTCAATGGTGCTTTTGTTTAAAAGGTAAAACAGTTCAAGGAATAAGCATCAATTTGTGGGGGGGCTCATAAATATGCCCAAGCTGGTCGGTTTACCTAAAGCAATTAAGATCCTCAAGCATTTAGGAATATCAAGCAACCTATCGGGGCACAACTCAAAATTCAGTTCATTACCCGGACCTAGGGGTGTTCATCAAACGATTTGGTTCGGTTCTAATATGAAAAAAACTCGACGGTTCACGCTTTCTGTATTGGAACCTAACCATTGTATATATAAGATATAAGATATAAGTTTATATGTGAGTTTTATAACCTTATATACATATAAAATGGGAACAAATATATATATATATATATAAATTTTATATAGTTATATGGATATAAATATTGACAAGTTTACAAGTTTATATAAATGAGTTTTATAACCTTATATATAATGTGGACCGTACATCTAAATAAATATGATGGCATAATACATTGTATTTAGCAAAACCTTTAAATAAGTAGAACAGTGGCTCAGAACTGAACCAACCTAGAATCGGTGGTTCGGTTCTTTAAAGTTAAGAACCGAGACTAACAGTTTGGTTTGAGGTTGAGGGTAAACTGAACTAAACTGAATCATGAAAACCCCTACCCAAACACATATCTTTGATTAGCATAAGTGCTACCCATATCTGAAATATTGTATAAATATATGATGTTTGATTTGTTAGAATGTATATTTTTGTTTTTGTTATTGCTTCTCCTCGGATTTGTTCAAAAGAAATGATAAAATATGATCTTCCTTTTTTCAAGTGGGATGTTACTCTAATACAAGGTAGAGCACAATGGTGACTAAGAATCTACACGAGGGGTCAAGTGATCATGAGTTCGATACTTGGGGCATGCATGTACCTTCCACACCCCATTGTACCCAAAAAAAAGGAAAAAGAATCCATTTAGTCCTATTTGGTATTGCTATATCCGATCCATTTACATCTCTCCAAGCATTAATCTAGTATTTCTTTCTTTTAGAGGGCTAAAAAAGATTATAATTCTCATATATATTTGAAAACAGCCATCATCTTGCACGTCGCTGCTCTTCCTGACTGCATTAGTTTGATACTCACGGCACTGTCAGACTCCCCAAATAAATGCTTATTGCAGTGAGCAGATTCAAGAAATTTATGAGAGTTTCCACCACGAAAAGAGAAGTAATTAATGATCAATATGTAAGATTCAAGAACATAAATAAATATCGATGTGCTGCATGAATTTTGGTTGGCTGAATTTGTTTATTGTGCATCTGCATCGAAACATGAATCAACTATTTACATGCATCGATCCCTCTACTTTACTGTTCGCCACAAACTGAATTTCTTTGCTCGTCATTATTATATAACTTTCCTACTGCTCTCACTGCATGCTTTGTTTCAGCCATGAAAGAACTTGCATGCACGCGCACGCACATACACAACATATGTATGTGTGTTTGCGAGGGATTGTTGAAAAGATTATATCGTAAGTAAGAAATTTGACAAAGTTTTACATTGGTTGTCAGCTGTCACCTAATACAACACTTATCTATAAACTTTGTAAAAGTAAACCCTTGCAATAGGCAGAGTTTTTCGCCTTCGTGCTCACGGCACCGGCTTGAGGTGGAGTTGATTGTTCGGAACTTGCCTTGCTTGAGAGAACTTAATCCATTGAAGTCATGCACTCGCACTCCTCTAATTGATTAAATTGAGGAGACGTGATAAGCATTCGATGAGCCTGAAATGAGAAGTTGGTTTAGACCAATGATGTAGAGAAACCGCTTACACATATAAGTACTGTACACAGTCAGCTGGTAAGGACTCGACTAATCGGCTGATTTCTGGGTGGATAGCCAAATTGGATGCTCAGCCGCCCATAGTGGCGGCTATGAGCCAGCTTCTACCATTTATGAACTAGCACTAGTATCTTCTAAATGGTAGCAAATACCGCATCGTCGGGAAGGATGTGTACTTCCTACTCACCAAACCCACAACCAAAACCAAGCCTTATTCCACACTTAGCTACTAAGAAGACTGTGAATCAAATTAACCAGATCGGGTATTGAAAACCAAATCCAAGTCATAAGCAGATTCAGAATCAGATCTTTGGATGTCGAATGAGTTCCGAAATCGATTAATCTGATTCGGTAAACCAAAACCAAGATGGATCTGACCCATTTAAGTCAAGCTCAACTGGTCCTAGTGGGTTCACAGAGCTCGACTCGCTCATGCTGCATACGGTTCTGGGATGAATTAATAAGGGATTATGGACCACAATTTTGAATGGGTGGGGGGCCAATTCTACAATCAAGTTTTACTCTTGGCATAGACTTTTTGTTCTTTACCTGACCTTTCATTAATAACCTTGTTGAGCCCGAACCAGGAGCATCAGCTATATTGCAGCCATGGCTGTCCTGCTACTGATTCAGTCGACATGGTGATCGCAGCATGTTGCTCTATAAACATACCCAAAAATAAAATCATTGGGCAATACATATGGGGAGATCTTGATGACTTGTGATTAATTATTTTAATTGTGCTTAATTAATTAGCTATAGTTGCTTGTTCTTAATTTATTTCCAAATCTCTGTCTTATCACTGAAATTAAGTGTGCAATACACACACACGCACACACACACACACACACACACACACACACACACACACACACACATATATATATATATATATATATATATGCAAGTTAAGATTAAACAAAGCCAACCCGATAGA